>PITA01004833.1:13244-118518 GCA_004023965.1 Spilogale gracilis | reverse complement strand
TTTTTTTTTTTTTTTTTTTTTTTTTTTTGGTTTTTAAACCTCTGGGATATTGTCAGTATGCTCTTTCTTTTCTTTTCTTTTCTTTTTTTTATTGTTACTTAAATTTTTTTTCAGTGTTCCAAGATTCATTGCCCATTCCCCACACCCAGTGCTCCAGGCAATAGGTGCCCTTGCTTCTCCATACCTCCCAGGATGGGAGGTTAAGGGGGTTACCTGATTGGTTGTCTCCCCCAACCTGGCTCACCTTTGTTTTCCAGGGGCCCTTTGCCCATGCCTCCCGGAGCTGTTTTTCTGAGTAAACAAGATGGCGGCCTGGACTTCTAAATAGGTCCTTACAATACCTAATGTGAATGAACATTTCTGAGAGAATCAAGGTGTGGCTCCACCGTCATATTTGGAGGCATGGAGGCAAGCATGGAAAGACTAGGTTGGAAGAGGACAGTGACTGCATTTGGGGAAGGACTAGGAGGGGTGAGGTGAGGTGGGAGGACTGGTGTTTCATTCAACAAACATTAGAGACGTAGGTGACTTTTTAACTATGCATACATATAATGTTGATAAAAATAAAAGCTTCATGTCTGTGCTGTCAAAACCAACCATCCAAGTCTTTTATTTCTACACTACAAATTAATTTTCTCTTCTTTTTTAAAGATTTTATTTATTTATTTGACAGAGAAAATCACAGCTCTAGAGGGAACACAAGCAGGGGGAGTGAGAGAGGGAGAAGCAGGCTTCCTGCTGAGCAAGAAGCCCAATGAGGGGCTCAATCCTGGGACTCTGGAATCATGACCTGAGCCGAAGGCAGACACTTAACGACTGAGTCACTCAGGTGTCCCGAAGTTAATTTTCTTTCTTTTTTTTTTTTAATATTTTATTTATTTATTTGACAGAGAGAAACACAGTGAGAGAGGGAACACAAGCAAGGGGAGTGAGAGAGGAAGAAGCAGGCCTCCCGCCGGGCAGGGAGCCCGATGTGGGGCTCGATGTGGGGCTCAATCCCTGGTCTCCGGGATCATGACCTGAGCCGAAGGCAGTCGCTTAGCCAACTGAGTCACCCAGGCGCCCCTAATTTTCTTTTTAAGATTTTATTTGAAAGGCAGAGAGCACAAGCAGGGGGAGGGGCAGAGGGACAAGCTGACTCCCTGCTGAGTGCAGGGCTCAAGTCACGATCAATGCAGGGCTCGACCCCTGAACCCTGGAATCATGACCTGAGCCAAAGTCAAACACTTAACTGACTGAGACACCCAGGTGTCCCTACAGGTTAATTTCTTTTTTCCTTTTTTTTAAACACTTTATTTATTTGACAAAGAGAGAGAGATCACAAATAGGCAGAGAGGCAGACAGAGAAAGAGGGGGAGGCAGGCTTCCCGCCTAACAGAGAGCCCAATCCGGGCCTCGATCCCAGGACTCTGAGATCAGGACCTGAGTCAAAGTCAGAGGCTTAACCCTCTGAGCCACTCAGGTGCCCTACAGGTTAATTTCTTAGTGCCGCGCGTACTCAGGGACACTAACCCCAGCATTTCCCCCAGTTATATCATGGTTGGTCAGAGTCTTGTTTTGTTCCAGGGTGGTTTCTTTTCTTTTTTTCTTTCTTTCTTTTTTTTTTTTTTTAAGATTTTATTTATTTATTTAAGAGTGAGTGAGAGAGAGCATGAGAGGGGAGAAGGTCAGAGGGAGAAGCAGACTCCCTTTGGAGCTGGTAGCCCGATCTGGGACTCAATCCCAGGCTCCAGGATCATGACCTGAGCTGAAGGCAGTGGCTTAACCCTCTGAGCCACCCAGGCAGCCCGCCCAAAAGATGGTACATTTCAAAATGAGGGGAAGGACAAAGACAAAGTACAGTCAGATTTTCTCCTCATTATATCTGAAAGTGTCCACATTGACTTAAAATGGGAATTATAGAATAATAGGTAGGAATAAATCCAAAGGTATCAGTACCATAATAAATCAAGGTTACTAATTCACAAAGTAAAGACAGAGATTCTCAGCTTGAGTTAAAACCAAATCAAAACAATGCAACAATTATACCAGCACCACCAGCAGCATGCACACACACACACACACGCACGCGCACACACACACACACACACACACACACACACCCCTCTTGGTGACCTTAACACTAAAGTTTCCTCTGTCTAGGACGCTATTATTCTACCTCTGTCCCATCACCTCAGGAGCTTCCTCTGGAGAACCTTTCTCTTCTTCCTTAAGCTCTGCTTAAAGGTAGCCTCCTCTGTGAAGTCTTTTTGGAGCCTGTTGGCTGAGTTGGTTGTCCTGCTCTGTGTTCTCACAACCCTGTGTGTTTATGTGCTTGTCCAGTGATAGCCTTGACAACGCTCCCCCTGACTGTCTGCCCAGGAGCCCCCTAGAGGGAGTTTCCCTGGGTGCCTCTCACACAAAGCTGGACATGTCTGATGCCGTGCCCTTTGGCCACAGGGAACAAGACCACAGAAGCATCAGACCAAGGAAAGTCAGGCTATAGGTGGTCTACAGGTGGGTAGAGATTGATAAGGTGATAGAAATAAAGTGATTTTCCTAGACTATAGCATCTTCTCAATCGAAACATCAATTGGGCACTTGGTATGAGGGGAAGAAGCTGAAAGACAAGAGAGAAAACAATATTTAGATCTCCTGAGGTAGTCAGTGGAAGTCCTTGGTAAGCAGCTTTCATGAGTAAGTAGGAGCCCCGAGGTTGAGAAAGACACATGAGGGGAGTGAGTTTACAGAACAGACGCGGGAGAAGCACAGAGGAACTGGGTCACTCCAGCAGGTGTTGCGGCAGGGAGAGGTTAGGCAAGTTCTTGGGGATCCCTGTCCCTCTTCCCCACATTTGCACGGTGTCCCAATTTCCCAGAGCCCAGCAGGTAAAGCCGGTCCTGCTCCCGTGTGATTCCCGTGCTCCTGATGTGAGACACTGGAGGGGAGCTCTGTTCCAAGTGAACAGACACAACCAGCCCCTACCGCCGAGCACCGCTCTTCTGGCTTGTACTTCCCCCTCCAGCCTGGAAGCTCACTGCTGGCACCATTTGCTAGTATAAATTCGCTGTGCCTTCCAGTAGGCATGGTGCCTGGGCCAGAGTAGAGCCTAATACTTGCTGCTTGAGTTAAGTAAAAGGATGCATGATTAATTAGATGTCTCATAAGTGTGTACGGGTCCATGTCGTGGATCTCACATAGAACTTCTCAAAGAGTAAGCAGAGACTTTTTCAACTCCCTAGGACCGTGTCCTTGTAAGCCATGTCTGCTAGAGAACCAGCGGCAAATGGGTGAAGCGAAACCACTTTCTGGTGTGGATGTCAGCCTCCAAAAGATCTGCTAAAAACGGAGAAGGACTAGGAAGCTGATGTCTGTGCTGTGATCTAACCACTCAACTCCGTTGTGTACCTCTGCACATAATTAAAGGTTAAAGACATGTTGTGTGGGTTGTTATAGAAATGAAAAGTACATGCAATTCTTCTGAAGCTTTGCTGATTACTCTTAGCGCATTGTGTTTTAATTTTGATCTCTGGAAAATCTCAGGAACAAGGAAAGAACTTCCCACTCCCACCCCACCAACCCCCGGCTCCATAGGAAAAACAGTGTCGAAATAATACAAACATCTTGGATCGACCCTCTTTTGAAAGTAAGAAACTTGCCTCACCCTCCCAACAGGCTTGAAGTCTGCACAGCTTGTCCGCCAAGAGAGTGGGATTTGGCAGCACTCCTTGTAAACTCCAACCGCAGGAGGCCTCTGATTGAATTGAAATTGTTTCCTCCGGCCTGAGTTTGTTGGTGGTACAGCCCCCCCCCCCCCCAGGATGTGAATTCATCATGTTTGCTGTGGGGTGAGACTGGGGCGGTGTAAGGGCATGTGAGAGTGAACGTGAGTGTCAGAGTGTGTGTGCGTGCACTGCATACACCCATTTATTCCCTAATGTCCTTAGTGAAGGCATTGACACTACCTAAGATCATTCTAGAAAATTATCTACATTTGTATTCATCCTCGGTATCTTTTAAAGTGATGGGAATTTGATCAACAAAAATAAGGAATTGGAAAATGTGAAACGCAAGGGCAAAACTGGCAGCAGATTTCCACAAGTCATTAACCCAGCCTCTCTTGCCAGCACGCACATACTTTCTAACCTTTGGAGAGCTAACAGTATTCAAAGGGACAAAGAGCATGTCCTCTGATGTCATGAGGATGGGGGGCAGTTTGTGGGGAAGAAAAGCAGGTTTGGGCGTGAAAAAAGTCCACCTTGTCATTGGTGGGCCAGGCTCTCTGCTCATGCGTGTTCTTTTTCAAAAGCTAATCCTACCACCTAAAGAAAGACGTTTTGGGGGCACCTGTGTGGCTCAGTCGGTAAGCATCTGCCTTCGGCTCAGGTCATGATCCTAGAGACCCAGGATTGAGTCCCACATCAGGCTCCCTGCTCAGCGGGAAGCCTGCTTCTCCCTCTCTCACTCCCTCTGCTTGTGTTCCCTCTCTGGCTGTGTTTCTCTCTGTCAAATAAATAAAATCTTCAAAAAAAAAAAAAAAGACACTTTTTTTTTTACTGTGGTAAAAAAACACATAAATTAACCATCTTAACTATTTTTAAGTATACAGTTCAGTAGTGTTAAGTATATTCACATTGTAGTGCAACAGATTTCCAGGATATTTTATTTATGACACTGAAACTCTAATCCCCCCTTCCCTACCCCCCAATAGCTCTTGGTAACTGCCTTTCTTCCTTCTGTTTCTATGATTTTGACTATTTTAGATATTTCATGTGATTGGAATCATTTAGTATTTGCTCTTTCATGACCGACTTATTTCGCTTAATGTCGTCCAGTTTCAGCCATGTTGTAGCATGTGACAGCCTGGCCATCTTTTTTAAGTGTATGTAGCATTCCATTATTTATATACATATATACACACTATATATATACTACATATTCTTTATCCAGTCATATGTAAATGGGAATTTGGGTTATTTCTACATCTTGGCTATTGTGAATAATGTTGTGATGAACACCGGTAAGCAAATATCTCTTTGAGATCCTGCTTTGGGTTCTTCTGGTTATATACCAAAAATTGGATTGCTGGATCTTATGGTAATTCTAGTTTTAATTTTTTTGAGGAACCTCCATACCATTTTCCATAGTGGCTGCAACATCTAGTACTCTCACTTATAGTACACGAGGATTCTAACTTTTCCACAGCCTCATCAACACTTGTTATTTCTTGTTTTTTGTTTTTTGTTTTGTTTTGTTTTAAATAGGTTCCACGGGGGACCCAGCGTGACTCAGAGGTTAAGCGTCTGCCTTCAGCTCAGGTCACAATCCCAGGGTCCTGGGATCAAGCCCCACATCAGACTCCCTGCTTGGCAGGAAGCCTATTTCTCCCTCTCTCACTCCCCGCTGCTTGTGTTCACTGTTTCGCTGTGTTTCTCTCTGTCAAATAAATAAATGAAATCTTTAAAATATTCTTTTTTTTTAAGATTTTATTTATTTCACAGAGAAAGATCACAAGTAGGCAGAGAGGCAGGCAGGGAGAGAGGAGGAAGCAGGCTCCCTGCTGAGCAGAGAGCCCGATGTGGGCCTTGATCCCAGGACCCTGAGATCATGACCTAAGCTGAAAGCAGAGGCTTTTAACCACTGAGCCACCCAGGGGCCCAATAAATAAAATCTTTAAAAAAAATTAAAAAAAATAATAAAGTAGGTTCCATGCCCAGCATGGAGCCCAACACAGGTCTTAAATTCATGACCCTGAGATCAAGACCTAAGCTGAGATCAAGAGTCAGAGGCTTAACCAACTGAGCCAGGCAGGCACCCCTATTTTCTGTTCTTTTGATAATGGCCATGCTGTTGGGTGTGAGGTGAGATCTCTGTGGTTTTGATTAGGACACTCTATTTCATGTAAGGAAGCTGACACTCTCACTGCGGCAGGCAAGTGGGATTTTCTTTTTGGTCACTAAGTCTAGGATTTGAGCTTCCACACTAGCAAGTACTCCAGCCTAGGTAAATGCCATCCTGGGCTTCTCAGGGTATGAGCAGCATTGCAGGGAGTCATTCTAGCCACGCAAGCAACCTGGTGTCTCTTCCAGCCCATCAGTTTTAGTGGGCGATATGTAATTGAAAACATTGTTTGGTTTTTTTTTTTTTTTTTAATGCATATTTGGGTGACTGTCAGTAAGGAAATATTTGTATTTATTTATTTTTTATTTTTTTTAAGATTTTATTTATTTATTTGACAGAGAGAAACACAGCTACAGAGGGAAAACAAGCAGGGAGAGTGAGAGAGGGAGAAGCAGGCTTCCCGCTGAGCAGGGAGCCCGATGTGGGGCTCGATCCCGGCTCTCCGGGATCATGACCTGAGCCGAAGGCAGTCGCTTAATCAACTGAGCCACCCAGGCGCCCCTAAAGCATTGTTGTTGGGGTTTTTTTTAAGATTTTATTTATTCATTTGACAGAGAGGGATCACAGGTAGGCAGAGGCAGGCAGTGAGAGGGGAGAGAAGCAGGCTCCCCGCCGAGCAGAGAGCCTGATGTGGGGCTCGATCCCAGGACCCTGAGATCATGACCTGAGCTGAAGGCAGAGGCTTTAACCCACGGAGCCACCCAGGTGCCCCTAAAGCATTGTTTTTATATTAAAATGAACATAGATATATTCTGAAACATATAATCAAATGTATGGGCATTTTTTAAAGATAAAGCACAGGACTGTACAGAACGTTCCCACCTGCAGTGGGATGCTTGAAGCCATACCCATCACAACCCTGGGATGTGCAAGTTCTCTCTTCTCTGCCACTAGAAAACTGGAAAAGATGTGAAAAGCATTAGCATAGTCCATAGAGTACCATGAGCATGTTTTCCTTTTCTTATTTAGTTATGGAATTTGGGAGGGTGGAAAAACATTAGAGAACATCTCTACCCCCACTGTCATTTTACAAATGAGGAAACAGAGGCCCCAGGAGGTGAAGGGCCGCGCTCACACTGCAACTGCAGTGGCTTCGCGTTCTCCAACCACAGTATCTGTGCTCGATCATGGCTTAGAGGATGTAATGTACTGAGAGAGAACGATCACAGGCGTAGAGGGACCACAGATGTGCTCACACTCAACTCAGTTATGCCGAGAAAATTAGTTCATTTCTTTGCTCTGCATTTAATTTAATTTGGTCTGATCCATCAGCCAGGAAGTGAAAGACAGTAAGTAAATCTCTGTTTTAAACATCTAATCCATGCCATGCACTCAAACAGGTCTTTAGGCGATGCTCAGTCTCTCCCTTTCTATTTCTCCTCCCTTGCTTCTCTCCAGAAGGGCAGCTAGGTGTTCTGAGTGGCCCAGTGACCTCGCAGAGACAGGATGACTGGGTCTTAGGACTGGCCTGCTGTTCTCCGGACCAGCTGCAGAGTGGAACTCCGCCGGGGGATCTTTGGCTTGAGTGTTCCTGAGCATTCAGCTGCTGTCTGTTGCTAACATCCTGCAGCTGATCCACTTGTAGTCTCTTCTTTGTCAGCTCAGGCAGAGCGGGGGCCCCCTCCCTGCTGACTTGGCCTCCCTTTGGCTTTCACTGGTGATTGACCCCTCTGAATTTCTGCCCCATCCTCCATCTGGTCTTCGAGCCCTGCAGTCCCTGGCCCCACCCAGTCTTCGCTGTGAGGCCACCTCACCCTCTCATGGCAGGCCCCGTGTAGACTCACTGACTCTCAACATCCATGTCACGGGCAAGCCAGGGGCAGCTCCGGGACGTACTGCAGACTCTAACCACGCTGCCCTATCAGTTCTGCTTCTCTGGAGAACCCTGACTCATACAGAAGCCTACTAAATTCTTACCTGATCTAGAAAAGCAGGAAAGTTCTAGGTCAAGAAAATGAAAGTCTAACCTGAATCATAAAAACAGAGAGGCACAGCCCCTCAATCAATATCCAGATTTGAAGCCCCTTGAATGAAAAAGAGGTTAAGACCCCTTAGAAAAGGGGGCTGCCTTTTGTTCCACTGCCAAAAATGTATACCATTAACATTTCTCCCAGCTTTTCCCCAAGGGACTTACGGCCTTTTACCAGGGTTACTGAGCATTGAGGGAAAGGAAATAATCAGAACTTCCAGAAACTACTGAATGCTGATTCTGAATTGACTCTAGTTCCAGGAGACTCAAAATGTTGCTGTCGTCTACCGGGCAGAATAAAAGCTTAGGGAGGTCAGATGATCAATGGAGTCTGTCTCACAGTGGACCCGGTGGGTCCCCAAAGCCGTTCTGGGTCATTTCTTGAGTTCTGGAATATATAATTAGAATAGACCTACTTGGCAGCTAGCAGCATCTAGCATCGCACAGGCCCCCTGACCTGCAGAGTGGGATTGTGGGAAATGCCAAGCGGAAGCCGTTAGAATTGCCTCTACCTAAGAAGATAGTAAACCAAAAGCTATACCGCACTCCTGCAAGGACTATAGAGATTGGTGGCACCAGCAAGGACCTGAGAGATCCAGAGCTGGTGATTCCCACCACATGCCCCATCCGGCTCACCCACCGACCTGTGCAGAGGATGGACGGCTCATGGACAGTAACAGTTGATTATCATAAACTTATCCAGGTGAGGACTCCAATCGCAGCTGCTGTAATGGGTGTGGTTTTGATACTTGAGCAAATTAACACATCGACAAACTTCCTAGTATGCAGCTATAGCTCTGGCAAATATCTCTTCCTACCTGTCCACCAAGCCCACCAGAAGCAGTTTGCTTTGAGCTGACAAAAACAGGAAGAGACCTTCACTGTCCTACCTCAGGGGTAGATCAGCTCTCCAGCCCTAGGCCATCATTTAGTTCACCGGGATTTTTTTTTTTTAAAAAGATTTTATTTATTTGACAGAGAGAAACACAGCCAGAGAGGGAACCCAAGCAGGGGGAATGAGAGAGGGAGAAGCAGGCTTCCCGCCAAGCAGGGAGCCCGATGTGGAACTCAATCCTGGGTCTCCGGGATCATGACCTGAGCCGAAGGCAGTCGCTTAACCAACTGAGCCACCTAGGTGCCCCCAGTTCACACGGATCTTGACTGCCTTTCCTTTCTGCAGGATATCACACTGGTTTATTACACGGATGAAATTATGCTGATTGGACCCAGTGAGCAAGAAGTAGCAACTGCTCTAGACTCATTGGAGAGCCATCTGCATGTCAAAGGGTGGGAAATAAATTAGGCAGCAGTGCCTTCAACCTCAGTGAAATTCCCAGGGGTTCAGTGGTGTGGGGCATGTCAAGATATCCCTTCTAAGATGAAGAATAAGTTGTTGTATCCAGCCCATATTATAATCAAAAAAAGGTACAACACCTAGGAGGCCATCTGGTTGTGTTACTCCAGCCCATCTACTGAGTGACCCAACATTTGGTTATGTTACTCCAGCCCATCTATGGAGTAACCCAAAACGGCACTAGTTTTGAGTGGGACTCAGAACAAGGGAAGGTTCGGCCAAAGGTCCACACTACGGTACCAGCTGCTCTGCTTCGTGGGCCGTGTGATCCAGATGAAGCAAGTGGCACTATTAGACAGGGATGCTGTGTAGGGCCTTTGGCAGGCCCCGTTGGAAGTTCAGTGTAGGCCCTTAGGATTTGCAGCAAAGTCCCACCATCATCTACAGATAATTAGTCTCCTTCTGAGAAACAGATCTGGGTCCACTGCTGGGCCACAAAGAGTCTGAATACTTCACCATGTGAGGTTACCAGGCAACCTGAGCTGCCCATTATGAACTGGGTGTTATCTGAACCATTAAGCCATAGAGTTGGACAAGCACACGAGCACTCCATCGTCACATGGAAGTGGTTTATATATATGGTATAAATGGCCTGAGCAGGCCCGCAAAGCGCGAGTAAGTTACAGGAAGAAGTGGCTCAAATACTTAAGTCCCCACTCCCATTACACTACCTTCTCTCTCCCAGCCTACACCTGTGGTTTCACAGGGAGTTCAGCTCACAGGGAAGTGACAGAAGAGAAGACTCGGGTACAATTTATAGATGGTTCTGCATAATACGCAGGCACTACCCAAAAGTGGACAGTTAGAGCCTGCAGCCCTTTTCTGGGACATCCTTGAAGGACAGTGGTGAAACTAAACTCTCCCAGTGGGCAGAACTTCAAGCGGTGGACCTGGGTGTTCACTTTGCTTGGAAGGAGAAATGGCCAGATGTTACACACTGATCTGTGGGCTGTGGCCCATGCTTTGGCTGGATGGTCAGGGACTTGGAAGGAACATGAGTGGAAAATTTGTGACAAGGACATTTGAGGAAGAGCTATGTAGACAGACCTCTCTGGACAAAACAAAAACAAAAAACACATGAAGATGTTTGTGTCCCATGTGAATTTTTATTAATAGTGACCTCAGTAGAGGAGGTTTTCAATAATAAAGTGGATGGGTTGACACATTCTGTGTGTATCAGTTAGCCTCTTTCCCCAACCACCCTGGCATTATCTAGCGGTCTCATGAACGAAGTGGCCGTGGTGACAGGGATGGAAGTTATGCAATGGCTCAGCTGCATGGACTTCTTCTCATCAGTGCTGGTCTGAGTGCCCAGTCTGCTAACAGTGGAGACTGACTCTGAGTCCTCCATATGACACTGTCCCCTGGGATGATCAGCCAGCTAGCTGGTGGAAGGCTGATCATCCTGGACTACCTCCATCATGGAAAAGTAATATTTTGTTCTTATTAGAATAGACATTCAGGATATGGATTTGTCTTCCCTACACACAATGCTTCTGTCAAAACTACCATCTGTAGACTCACGAAATGCTTTTTCCACCATCACGGTTATTCCACACAGCATCACTTCTTTTTTTTTTTTTTTTAAAGATTTTATTTATTTGACAGAGAGAAACACAGCCAAAGAGGGAACACAAGCAGGGAGAGAGAGAGGGAGAAGCAGGCTTCCTGCCAAGCAGGGAGCCCAATGTGGGGCTCGATCCTGGGTCTCCGGGATCATGACCTGAGCGGAAGGCAGTCGCTTAACCAACTGAGCCACCCAGGCGCCCCCACAGCATCACTTCTGCTCAAGGAACCCACTTCATAGGAAATGAATTGAGGCAATGGCCCAGGCTCATGAAATTCATTGTTCTTATCATGTTCCCCAGCATCCTGAGGCATCTAACCCACAGAACAATGGAATAGCTTCTTCTTCCTCTTTTTTTTAAGATTTTATTTATTTGACAGAGAGAAACACAGCTAGAGAGGGAACACAAGCAGGGGGAGTAAGAGAGGGAGAAGCAGGCCTCTCGCCGAGCAGGGAGCCCAATGTGGGACTCGATCCCAGGTCTCCGGGATCATGACCTGAGCCGAAGGCAGTTGCTTAACCAACTGAGCCACCCAGGTGCCCCTGGAATAGCTTCTTGAAGTCTCAATTATAGCACCTGCTAGGTGGTAATAACTTTCAGGCCTGGGACAAGGTTCCCCAGAAGGATAAGCTCAGAATCAGCGTCCAGTATACTGTTCTGTCCCACTGCCAAAGTTCATGGGTCCAAGAAGAAAAAGGTGGAAATGGTAGCAGTATCACTTACTATTACCCTAGCAGCCCACTAGCAAAATATCTGCTACCTGTTCCCACAATCTCATGTTCTGCCAGCCTATGGGTTTTAGTTCTAAGGGAAGAATGCTTTCACCAGGAAACAGAGCAATGATTTTATTGAACCGGAAGTAAAGAATGCCATCCACCACTTTGCACTCTGCATGCCTCTGAACCAAAAGGCAACAAAGGGAGTCACTGTGCTGGCTGGGGTGATTGATCCTGACTACCAAGGGGGAAACTGGAGTACTGTTCCACACTGGAGGTAGGGAAGAGTATGTCTAGGATACAGGAGATTTCCTGGGAAATCTCTTAGGGTTATCATGCCCTGTGATTAAGGTCAGTGGAAAACCATAATAATCCAATCCACACAGGACTATGAATGGCCTAGAACCATTAGGAATAAAGGTTTGAATCATTCTACCATGTAAAGAACCATGATCAACTGAGATGCTTGCTGAAGGCAAAAGAGAATATAGAATGGGTAGTAGAAGAAGATAGGTATAAATACCAGCTACAGTTTTTGTGGCCAGTTACAAAATTGAGGACTGTGATTTGCATGGGTATTTCCTTCTTATGTTGTTATGAATAACATCTTTGGGGTTTTTCTCTCTCTCTCTTTTATCCCCTATCATGTAGCATAAGATGTATTAACTTTATATTATAGTATTTAAGTATCATTAACTTTATATCATAGTATTTAAGTTATGGGATATTAAGGAGAAGAATAAACATCACTCAAGGACTTTACCTCCTCTTTTGAGAAGAAGTCAGTACATTTTCAGTTATATGTAGGATAGTTGTGTCATGTTAGGCAGAATTATGTTACTGTCTTTACTTGGAGATGATATATGGTTTGAGAACACGCATTTGGGTGCCAAGAACTGCAGTTGACTGGACTCCGAGGGTGCCCAGATAGTTGTTTAAACATTATTCTGGATGTTTCATGAAGGGGTTGTTTTTGGATGAGATTAATATTTAATAAATAGATTGGGTAAAGCAAATTTCTCTTCCCAAACTGGGTGGCCTCATCAAATCCGTTGAAGGCCTGAACAAAAAGGCCAATTCTCCCAAATAAGAGAGAACTCTTCCTGCCTTACAGCTTTTAGATTGGAACATCAGTTTTATTCCTGCTTGAACTTGAACTGTAACATTGACTCTTCCTGGGTCTTGAGTCTGCTGGCTTTCAAACTGGGACTACACCATCTGTTCTCCTGGTTCTCAGTCCTTCAGAGTTGGACTAAAATTAAACCACTGACTCTCCTGGGTCTCCTATTTGCTAACTCACCTTGCAGATTCTGGGGGTTAAACCTCCATAATTGTGTGAGCTGATTCCTTTGATAGATAGATAGATAGATAGATAGATAGATAGATAGATAGATAGATAGATAGATAGACAGATGATAGAGATAGATAGATAGATGATAGATAGATAGATAGATAGATAGATAGATAGATAGATAGATAGATAGATAGATAGATAGATGATGGATAGATCATTTTTGTTTCTCTGGATAACCTGACAAATGTAAGAATCTAGAACAATCCTCCTTTCCTCTTGGTCATAGAGTGTATTGTTGAGGATTCACCTTAATCTACCTTCCTGGCTTGGTTTCTAAAGGGTTGGGAAACTATCAGATAGTGGGAAATGCAAAGAGGGAAAGTGAGATGCAGCAATTTAATATTTGTAAAAATATTTCCCTTGTACATAGATGAGTTCACAGCACTGAATGGCCACATTGTAAATGACCTACCTAAATCTCCATTGGAAACAATTTCTGTTTCAAAATGCTTCCAAGTTATCAAAATTAATCAAAATTTCTGGACACCAGTTGTTTCCTTGACTTAGCTTCTCCCTATGCAGGACCGTAACATCTAAATCAAAGTTTGGCATACATGGCATGTCAAAGGATTTTCTTTTTTAAATGTGTGAATGAAAGTTAATTTCTCCTTCTTCCTTACTGAAAGAAGAGCCCTGGAAGTAATACCTCTTGATCCCCATCCCAGGAATGGGGAGAAGGGAAATGTCCGCCAATATCGCACCACCATTTGAAATTTAGAGGACAAGTTGTCCAATGGATAGTTTCATGGACCCTGCGCCCACCTCAAACAGTGCCCCCAGGAGGGGCAGCACCTTTGACAGAGTGGATGAATGTCTGGGAACCCAACACTGAGCTCCCTGGCTTTGGGGACTGTTCTTAATATCTGAGACTCTTACTTGGGCCCACACTAGAGGAGCCACCTTCCTTTGAGAAATTGAAGGGGCTTCAGTAATAAACTTTTCTTCAGCAGACATGTTAGGTGAAGACTTCCCTATTTCTTCCCTGGCTTGTATAAGCTCCAGGAAACTTGTACGATCTCAGAGGAGAGGAATTGAGAACCCTGAAGCCATAACTGAAACAGGAGATACCTTCAACAAGATTGTTAAGGACTAAACTTTATTTAATGTACTTATAAAAATAAATAGGTAGAACTAAACCACTAGAACTAAACCACTGACTCTCCTGGGTCATTTCTTGAGTCTCAGGGACAAGGAGCAGTTTTTATCCATTACCTTTATAGGAGAAGTCTTGCAAAGTCACAGAAACAAATCATAATTAATTATATAATTGATGGTTCACATTTATTGTTTTGCTGTTGTTGTTTTCATAAGGATTTATTTGTGTGCAAGAGTGCAACCAGCAGGAAGGGCAGAGTGAGAGAATCTCAAGCAGATTCCCTGCTGAGCATGGAGCTTGTCACAGGGCTTGATCCCACGACCCATGAGATCAAGACCTGAGCTGAAACCAAGAGTCGGAAGCTCAACTGGCGGAGCCACCCAGGTGCCCCATCTTTATTATTTTTTAAATCACTGCATCTTTGATGGATCTCTCTAAGCAAAGCTTAAATTCCATGTCTAATGGCAATGCTAGGAGTACAAAGACCATTAAGAAACTCAATCTTCACGATGACTTGGTCTATACATTGCAACATGCCATAAATGTTGAGCAGGTGAGTTCTACCTTTCAATGTTATTTTGTCTTCGCTCTCCATTCTTCTCTCCCTCCATTTCTTAAAATTTGCCCAACATTTACTGATAGCCTTCAGTAGCGTTAGATTTTGAAAATATAAACAAAGTAGGAAATCCCTGGTTTTAAGGACCTTACAGACCAGAGGCATAGAAAAGAAAGAACTTCGAGGTGATCAATGTTCTGTGGCTGTGCAGGACACCACGATAGCACAGAGGAGCAGCCCTTCGCCCAGCCTTTTATCTCCATTCTTCGAAACAAAGAGAATAATACTTTCCAGCCAACAAAATCATAAGACAAACTTGGTGAATGTTCTAGAAGCAGGAATTAGATTAGTGAGTTGCATCACAGAACTACTATGCCCTAATTAATACGAGACTGCCCCATGCTAGAAATAAGGCAGAATAATTTGGGAGTGGCCTTAAAAAGTGACTAATGACATTATTTAAAATTTCAGTGACCAGGGATTCAAGATACCATAGAGGTTGACCAGGACACTTCACAACAGGACTTTGGTCCCAAACCAGTCATTGTGGAATCCTTTAACTTGGTCGTAGGTATGGTTTGAAAGAAATCACATGCTGCCCCTAGCCCCAAGTAGAGAATAAGAGAGAGGATTTGTGATTCCCGTCTCCACCTCCTCCGCTCCTGCCTCTAGCCTTCCTCTAGGGCAAAGAGCAGGGGAGAAAGGAGTCCTCCGAGGATCACATTTCTATGATTACAGGAAGTGTGGCCAGGTGGACCTCGGATTTGTATTTCTCATCCCAAATGTTATTTTCCAAGAGACTTGTTAGGCGTAAGGTCTGAAACTTGTCATGCAATGGGTATGGACTTGTTTTATCCATGTCTTTTTTTTTTTTTTTTTTAAGATTTTATTTATTTGACAGAGAGAAACACAGCGAGAGAGGGAACACAAGCAGGGGGAGTGAGAGAGGGAGAAGCAGCCCGATGTGGGACTCGATCCCGGGTCTCCGGGATCATGACCTGAGCCCAAGGCAGTTGCCTAAGCAACTGAGCCTCCCAGGCGCCCCTATCCATGTCTTTTTATTTTTTTATTTTTTTTAAAGATTTTATTTATTTATTTAACAGAGAGAAACACAGCGAGAGAGGGAACACAAGCAGGGGAGTGAGAGAGGGAGAAGCAGGCTTCCCGCCGAGCAGGGAGCCCGATGTGGGGCTCGATCCCAGGTCTCCGGGATCATGACCTGAGCCCAAGGCAGTTGCTTAACCAACTGAGCCACCCAGGCGCCCCTATCCATGTCTTTTTAAATTTTAAACTGATTCACGGTCACCAAAGACTTTTTTAATTATACAGCTAAACTGCCTCTAAAATCCATGTAAATTTTACATACAACACACACACAGAAAGAATTCAGCCTGAATCTAAGTTTCGTAAAAGGAAAAGAAAAACAAGAGGAAAATTAAGTAAAGGTTATTTAAAACATATTTTCATGTATAAATATTTTGATTTTGTATAATTTCTGCATCACGCTTCCAGGGCACTTGTCTTGTTTTAATGCCTTTTTATGGAAAGTTGAATAGTTAAATGCATCTTTCAAAGACCAAAACATCTCTGAAATGTTTACATCATTGGCAAGTGGATTTTTGGCACATTATCTAACATGAATTCTTTGCTTTCAAAAAGTCAATAGCAGTATTGGTGGTACAGTGGTGAGCATAGATGCCTTCCAGAAAGTCAGTAATACTGGTAAAACAACATTGAATTATTTGGTTGATTAACCTGCATAATAATAAAAAAAAAACATAAGCAGAAGGAAAAAGACAAGGCACACTTTGCCAACATTCAAACGGTTATTCTTGCTCAAAATTTCAGCTAGTGGCGTAAACCATAGCAGGTAATAGAGAGCAAGACATCTTTATGTAGATTGTATTATTATCGCTGAGCAGGAAATCTCAGGGGCGAAGGTGGACAATGGATTTTCAAACTGAGTCCTCTGTTGACTAAAGCCTGAAATGTCATGAAACTCTGGAATTGACAACAAAATCCAGGTGCCATCATGAACCCAAATCATACAGAGCATCACCCTAGTAAATAAAATTTTCAAATAAAAAAAAAATTGAACAAGGAGCACGTATTGTCCAAATGTTGCTGTTAGGCTGTAAGAATGCCATCCTGTCTTCACTTTTCTTTTTCGTCTTGAATTGAGACCCAGAAACAAATTGGATTTGGATTCTGTCTGTCGTGCTTTCATTTGGACAACAAGATGCTGGGATAAACCGCTTTCATTTGGACAACAAGATGCTGGGATAAACCAGAATTCAGTACAGGCAGAAAACGGGGAGACAGGACGAGAAGCAGCAGCAAAGACATTTCTGCCAAATGCTGTCGATAACGTATGGGCTGTCAGCAGTTCAGCACGAGCAGGGCCCCTCCCTCTCCTGCAGGCTCCCTTCCCAGTGGACAGTCAGGCCAGCTGTCTAGGCGGCAGGAAGAGCCCTCCTTTCCCAAGGACAGACCTGTGGGAAAATCTTCATTGGCCAGTAATTGATTCCACCCTGCCAGCTCCATTACTCGGGGCTCCAGTCAAACTGGCAGCAAGCTGGGGAAGGGAGCCCACTGGAGGAGTGAGGGAGTGGGAGCAAAGGCCATCAGCCCTACCCCCCTGCAATTAGCACTAATCTGAAAATTGGCCTGTGACAGCAAAGTCCAGCACCTGACAGCTAATTACTTATGTCAGACTGATGTGCACTTCGTAGGGAAAGGTTATTTATCAGAGACCAGGGATTTCTTCTCCCTCCAATTTTTTTTTTTTTTTTTTGTCTTAGTTGAGAACAGTGGGGACTTGTTCCTGGTTGCTTAGATCCCAGAAACTGTGAAAGTTCTAATACCTTAAAGGTTCCTAAATATCCTTCTAAGACCCAGCGCAGGTATTGGGAGCTGCTCACCTGTGTTAGAGACCAGGGAAAGACAAAGAGATGGAAGAGGATGCGGCGTACTGCCTTGGAAAAATGTAGCCAACACGACAGAGTCATGGGAAATCCAAACCACCAATGTAGGTGCAAAAAGGGATTCAAGAAGGGCAGAGCGGCTTCATTCATCTCAACTTCAAAAAGCCAGGCACAGTGGAGAAGGTCAGTAAATGGACTCACAAGCCTGCTGCCTTAAATTGCTTGAAAATATTTTCTCTAATATTCATATATCTCTACAGTAAGTGACCCACACAGATATATTGCCTTTAAGTTGGTGATTGCATCTGCCTTGCCAACAATAAAAGTGGTTATTAATGGGGGGGGGGAGTATATAGGACTTTCCCTTTCTACTTCCTCCTTTCAAGCAGCACACATATTTTGAGCAGCTTTTTTTCCTTAGAGAGAGTGGGCGTGCACATGTACACGTGCACATTGAGTGGGAGGGAAAGGAAGGGGCAGAAGGAAAGGGAGGGAGAGAGAATCTTAAGAAGTTCCATGCCCAGCACAGAACCTGGCGCAGGACTTGACCTTATGACCCTGAGATTAGGACCTGAGCCAATATCCAGAGTCAAGGCTTAATGGACTGAGCCAGTCTGGTGTTCCATGAGCACGTCTTTTTTTTTTTTTTTTTTTTAACATTTTATTTATTTGACAGAGAAAAACACAGCCAGAGAGGGAACACAAGCAGTGGGAGGGAGAGAGGGAGAAGCAGGTTTCCCACCAAGCAGGGAGCCCGATGTGGGGCTCGATCCCGGACTCCAGAATCATGACCACAGCCAAAGGCAGAGGCTTAACTACTGAGCTACCCAGGTGCCCCCATGAGCACCTTTTTAAATGTTAGGCTCTGTGCTGGGTTTTGGACATAAGAGATAGACACATTTCTTGTGCTTAGAAAGCTTTTAAGCATTGGAGAGTGACACAGATAAATAAGGAAATTACAGTGTAGCATGTTACACGTTAGGTATGGTGAAATGCAAGATCTCACTGGAAGGAGGACCTAAGCTATGTTTGTGTGGTATGGAAAGCGATCTCCAGGCTGAGATCTGAATAAACAGGCACAGGAGGGAGTGTATGGCAGCAGACGATAGAAAAGATAAAGGAAATGTCAGGTACCCCAAACCTGATGTGGGAGAGAATTCAGCAGGGTCAAAGCCTAGAGTAGGCTGATATTTAAGGCTGATGGTTAATTCATCCCAAGGTTTTGCAAGTATGAAGTATAAGGCATCTAGATTCGTGGACATTTCACTATTCATCTTTGTTCTCTCTTTCATCCAGCAGGGCTTGGGAATGAAGAAATGTTGAGTGTGTCCTCGTGCCAGGTGATGGGAGGCACCAGGGATACTGAAGTGAACAAGGCAGGCATGGTCCCTGCCTTTGAAGAACTAATACAGTCCAAGAAGACAGATGTGAAACAGATTTTTATATGAAAAAATCAATTAAGGTCCTATGCAGTGAGTGCTAAAAAATTAGGAAGTGCAGTATCAAAAATCACCTGCATGAAACTGTGTAGAAAAAATATAATAATTGAAATGAATGATACTGGCATTAAGACACCTGTGACATGGAGTTATGGAAGAAAGATAGGGAGGAAGGGCACGGAGTGGGGTTCTCACTGCATGTCCAGGACTGGGCATACTGGGCTAGTAGTCCCTTACATGTACCCTGCCAATGGTTTCTCATAATGAACTTACGAGGGTGTCACTATTTCCCTTATTTTGCCCACGAAGTTACTGAGATACTAGAGAGTTAAAAACAACTCGCTGAAGAGGGGCATGGTAAGGCCTGGGCTGAGTGTGACAGCTTCCCTCCATCCCTACCCACCAGGAATGCAACCCCATCAGCATGCCTGTCTGAAGACTTCAGTCTTCAGGACTGGGGGAACTGGTTCTCACCTGGGGAATAGGACCAGAGCCAACCTGACTTGAAGGTTCTGGGGTTCCTGCGGACTACCTTCTCACTTAGTAAAAGTTATTGGCTAGGCTCATTTTTGGAAGACTAGTTACACTTTCCCAAGCATGTGACCCTTTTCCTAAGACCTGGTAGACGTGGCAACATAAACATAATTTCTTTTCCAGTCTTTCTACTGCATTCACTACCGTCCTTTTAAGAAATGTGATATTGAATATAGAAAAACTCATCAAACTTAAGGTTTCCAAAGGCAGAGAAATTGCCATCAAAGCAGAAAGGCAGGGCTATTCAGTGCTTCTGAAAAGAGAAAATCAGAGGAATAGACAGAAAAGAAGGAAGAGCCTGCCAACAGATGCACCGTCTTCCGAGTGTTAGTCATCCCACACACGGCGGATTGCAGACGAGCTCCCAATGGCCGAATGATTGCTGTACAGTCGTTACGCCTGGTTATTACTTAGAGAGCCCTGTAGTTTGCACAGTCACGATCCAGTCTCTGGGCACCAGCACGAAATAACTTTGCTTTCAATAAGTGATGAACAGAGAAGCACCAGTCCAGCTCAGATGAAAGCAAGCACCTCACATTCTGCACTGTGCCCCTCGGTCCCCGGTTCTGAACTTTTCTCAGGACACACAGCCCACAGCTCCAACTCAAGTGACCCTTGAGCTGGGGGTCTTGTCAAAATGATGTCAGCAGCAGCTTCTGGAAACCACAGAAGCTGTGATCTCTGTCCTTAACAGATCATTATGTTGGGGCTTCCCAATCGCCCACTTGGAGGACAGAAAGGGAACACTAACCAGAGTGACCAGGCTGTGGCCTGCACTTAGCCCCCTGCTCCCGGCTGGAGGCCGCCTCCCCACGCAGGCTTTTTTTAGGCACGCTGATGGAAACAGTCTGATAGTCTCTTGGCCCCAAGCGAGATCTCCATTCCACCGCTCCTGCTATCTGGTGAGCAAGAAACCCAAGCGTGTGACACACTCACACCCACTTGTGTTTCCTAAATGCTTCTCCAGTCCGTGTTGAAAATGCTTACATCTTATCAAAGGCCTGTTTTTCCTTCATCTGTCTCTCTTTCGCAGCATCTTTTTTTTTCCTTTCAGTAAAATGAAACACCTCTGGTGCCACGAGCGAGTATGAATTTTTTTTTTTTAAGATTTGCTTTGTTTCTGCGGAATGACCTCATGCCGATCACTTATAAATGGCGGGATTGTATGATTTCTAATTAAAGAGTCTCTGCCATCTGTTTTACAAATAAAGGATTCATGTTTTGGTTCTTCTCAGAACTTAAGAAAGAGTGCCTAACAGTAGCTTCGCTCTGAGCATGGCATTTCTTGCAAGCCAGCCCACAGAAGGCCAAGGGCAAGAAGGCCAGTATACCCACCCCGCTCCCGGTCATTACCACCGATTTCCATTTCCTTCTGCTTACCGCTTACCACATATCACAAAACCATATGTATGCCCAGGACCCCAAAATATTTCTGCATGAGGGGTTCCCTGCACAGCCCTCTGGATTGCTGGAAATCGGCCATCACTCTCAAAGCTTCCGAAGTCCCTGGACACCATGAGAGTGCCCCTTCAAGCCGAGTGACACCTGCTGTCTGCCTGTCTGGCTGGGTAGAAGCCTGCTGTGAGATCACTGGCACAGTGGAAGACCCCCGGAGAACTCCCCTAACCAAATGGTAGGCAGGTGGGCACCAAAGCCATCGCTCCAGGGGCTCACTTGGAGCACTATATTCAAAAAATCATAATCCAAAAAAAAAAAAAAAAAAGTATTTTGGCAGCCTAGTATATAAACTCTCATCAAGTTTAATAGAGAATGATTATAGAGACAGGCTTCACTTCAATCCTCATTTGGCCATATTCTTATCTCTTTAGGGCCTATAGGAGACCCATGGACAACATGCATATTGTTTCACCTGGATATGCCTTTTTTAAATTGGATTAAGTGCACCAAGAAGCTAACTTAGATCCAGATTTGTTTAGGCATGATGATGGTTTCAAAAGGTAAGAACAAGAACGATGCCTCTAGCTTATAGGATGTCTACTCCAACAAAGAGAAATGCATCTCTTTCAGAACGGTTATCTGGCACTAACTGATGTGCAAATCCCCTCCTTGCATGCCCCCCCCGCCCCCTGCCCCTCAGTGCACAAAGTTGTGTGCTGCACAGCTGTGAGTCATCAGACATTAATGTGGACTTAATTTGAACTGGTGCTAGAGGTAGTGGGCACAGCTCAAATTAGACATGTGGTGGGCGTTTAACCACAATATTACCAATTCCCATTCTGACATCTGACAGCCCTTAATAATTAACTGCATGTAAATGGTCAAACCCTCCCTCCCTGTTGGACCACTCTCCGGCTATACCAGCCTCTGCATTGTAATTGCAAGTTGGGCTGTCAATGGCACTTGAGACAAATCATAGGCAAAAGATCAGACAGCTTCAGGAGTCCCGTGCTCTCTGATCTATCTGCCTTTTAATTGGACTGGACGGCCTTCCCAGTAGCTCCCATATGCCGCCTCCTTAGAAAGACATAATATTCTCTCCGAATAAGAGGGAAATTGATTGTGCTTTGAGACTTAATTGGAGGCTTTGGGGAAGCGTGCTTTTGCGGTGGGACTTTCAGGGTTCCCCTAAAACACACTGAGGCAGGCGTCATGCCCTCAATTCACACGTCCCTTCTCCTCTTCCGAATCTGCATCCTTGTTTGACTTTTCTTTCTTCTCCTTCTAAAATGTCTTATTCAGATTTGAGCCCCAGACTGACAGGCTGAAATTCCTTTGGGTCTCCCATTGAAAAAAGATCCAAACTCTCTGACGATCTAAGGGAAATGTGGCAAGATAGAGGCGATTAAGCCCAGAACCATTTATGGATCAACTCTTTTAAAATTAGTATCAAATTGAAACTTAGAAGCCCCCCTAGCAAAACATTCCATTGCTTCTACTGAGCCAAGCTAAGGTTCTAAAACTGCATTTGTCTTTGTTGGATGATACGAAGATTCAATTGATTATTTAGGAGAGTGTCCATCCACAAAAAAGATCATGTTAGTAAAGAAAGCCTTGATTGATGCTGGGTATAGCACAAATATGGGAACTAAAGACACAATTACATCTATAATCAAGTTACATGTGATGTGGACAGAAGTAGAAATGAATTTTTACTTTTGGATTATGGATGAAAAAAGAATTTACTAAGCAAACGAATGATATAAACTGATCAGAGAATCTGTAAGACAAGTAAAAGCATGAAATTCGCAATGCTGTGAACTTCTTTGATGTGCCATCTGAATACCATTGATATGCTGATTATGAAGTTTGTTCTCCTTTTAGTAAAACAGATTCCCCTAAGAACTTGTCCTAAATAGTATTTTATTACTCTAGTTGGATACTCTTCAAAGCATTAAATTTGCACTTTTTTTTTTTTTTTTTTTTTTTTTTAAGATTCTACCATTGTGACTGGATTTGCCCAAGTTGGCCTGAGGCAGTCAGGTCTTAGAGTCCTAGAGAACATGAGCCAACTGCCATGGAGCATAGTAAGCAGACTGATACTATGTGTCAACTAGTAAATAAGTAAACAATTAATGTGGCTGTCAGGCTCTGCCTGTGTTCTTAATCCTATATTCACCCCTCTGGCAGAGTAAGCACACTCTAAGTATCAGCCCAATTACATCCTAATGGAATAAAAATGAGCTCAGAGGCAACAGGAGTAAGAAGGAAAAATACATTAAAGCGAGAGAGAATAAAGAGAAATGTCCTTTAAAAACCATCATGTGTATTTGTATAGAGAATGCACGAAGCAAACAGATGTGAGACCTTGGAACTTAAAATATGGTTGTGTTCTGGTCATTTCTCTGTTACAGAAGAAGAATAATAAGCCCTTTTCCAAGCCTGCTCTGAAGGAAGGGCTGACATCAAACAGCCCCAGAAGAACCAGGAGATTAAAGCCCGAAGCTATACAACTTCCTGCCTTGTAACTAACTAATCTACTTAGAGCCGGACAAAGACGAGGGGCAGCATTGCAGCCGAACCACTTTCCAGGTCAGATGCAGCAGAGTGGCACGTCGAAAGGAGCCAGAACAGGAGTGAAAGGACCGAAGCTGCTGTCCACCCGACGCCTGCCCTCGGCCCTAGTGGCCCCGGGTAGGTTCATACATGTCCCTTTGCCAGGGGCTCAGGGGCTGGCCAACCGCGCCCTCGCCGCACACCCCCTCCGGGTGCACACCTGGGAATAGCCTCAGACCCAGAGAGAAGCACGGGAAACGCTTTCTGGCGGAGGAAGACATTGGCTCGATTGCCAGGGCTCCTTGTAGCCAGTTCTCAGACTGCTCTTCGGACCACGGGCACAAGGCAAGACACCTCTACCATGCGTGTGCTCCCCGACTCTTCCCCGTTCCCCAGGCTCCATCTTTAACTGCTAGTTTCTAAGCACGCCCCCGCCTTGCCAGCTCCTGGGTCTGACTCTCCCTTATTCTATTCCCAGCCTAGCCTTGGCAGTCCCTTGGTCCTGGCCTCCAGTATCTGCCACAATTCGGGGTCCTGGCATGGAACGCTACTTTAACTAGAAACCTAAAAGTATTATGGAAAATGCCTGTGAGCTGATATGAAAGAGTAGAGCCAGTCCCACAAACCAGCAATGCTGACCCACAGACCTGGCACACTGTTATTTGATGAAACTTGGGAGAAACCGCTCTTGCCTCCCCCCCGCCAAAAAAAAAAAAAAAAAAAGAGTCAGGTATGTTTATCAGTCAGGCTTACATTTATATACACACAGTTGACCAGCTTGTAAAATTGAGAATACTGTTAACATTTTTAAAATATTTATTTGTTTTGGAGAGAGAGAGAGCGAGAGCACATGTGTGCAAGCAGGGGGAGGGGGCAGAGGGAGAAGGAGAGAAGCAGACTCCCTGTTGAGCAGGGAGCCAAGGTAAGGTTCAATCCCCCGACCCTGAGATCATGACCTGAGCTCAACCGACTGAGCCACCCAGGTGCCCTGGGAATACTGATAATATTTAAACTAAAAAAAAAAAAAAAAAAAAAAAAAGAAGTGTCTGTAAATATTGGTCTTGCAGTACCCCAGCTAGTCAGCATATCATAAAAAGTAAATTGTAATATACTCATACGTAGCCAAAAGGTATTGTGCCGATCTATTTATTGAAAAAATACTAATAGTTATAAAAGCACATATATCCTCAAAATCGATGTGATACTATTCTAAGGTAGCTCAACACTGAAATAGAACCATAAGAATTCTATTCTACTTTCTAGATATATTTTACAATTTAAACATCCTGACCAATCTGTCCTTCCTCCATCTCCCAGCTGAATTCTCTTTTTTTTTTTTTTGAGATTTTATTTATTTGACAGAGAGATCACAAATAGGTAGAGAGGCAGGCAGAGAAAGAGGAAGAAGCAGGCTCCCCGCCGAGCAGAGAGCCCAACGCGGGCCTCTATCCCAGGACCCTGAGATCATGACCTGAGTGGAAGGCAGAGGCTTAACCCACTCAGCCACCCAGGCACCCCTCCAGCTGAATTCTATTCATGATGATAATGTTATTTCCCCAAAAACAGAAGAAAATAACTTGGAAAATAATACAGAGATTATAACTATTTGCTGGACGGCATTTAGCACAAAACTATTCATTAAATCCTGTTGAATTATAAATGGATGAATGAATGAATGAATGAAAATCCAACTGCTGTGATTGTTGCTAAAAAAAATTCTAAATCAGTATCTAGGTGTTTTGTCTTGTTTTCAAGTCTGGTAGCTCAGAAGAATTTCCTCACTCTAAGGTAGCATTTAAATGACAGCCCAGAAATGATTTTCGAAGTGAAAAGAAACCTATGATTCAGGTTCCTTTAAAAAATCAAACTAGGGCACCTGGGTGGCTCAGTGAGTTAAAGCTTCTGCTTTCCGCTCGGATCATGGGGTCATGGTCATGGGGTCATGGTTGTCAGGGTCCTGGGATCAGCCCCACATCGGGCTCTCTGCTCAGTTGAAGCCTGCTTCCTCCTCTCTCTCTGCCTGCCTCTCTGCCTACTTGTGATCTCTCTGTCAAATAAATAAATAAAATCTTAAAAAAAAAAAAATGTCAAACTAGTTCAAGCAGGTTGGTTTTTCTCCTGTGCCCTTGACCCCTGCCCTCCTTGGCTGCTGGAACGCATTAAGAGGTGTGAGCAGGGGCGCCCGGGTGGCTCAATTGGTTAAGTGACTGCCTTCGGCTCAGGTCATGATCCTGGAGACCTAGGACACCCTAAGAAACGAATCCAGCTCCCCATCGTTGGCGACATTCGTGAGAAATGCACAGTTCAATTCCCGTTTGCTGCTGTTTATTTTTTGCTGCATCCTAAGCAATTAGATTCCACGCTTAATAGTTTTCACTCATTAATTCAAAGGTCCTGTCAATGTACAGATGGAAACAACAGCATTAGCACTTCCCAAAAATAAGTCAATATATGGTTGAGGTTTTACCTAAAAATAATACACTTTCTAAATTGTCTACAAGGAGCACATTTTGACCAAAAGTAGATTATACTACCTCATTGTATTCCCAGTGAAGGGTAGTACCAAAAACTCTTAAGACCATCGGAGTTGATTTGAAATCCAGCTCTGAGACTTACTGGCTATGTGATCTTAGGTAAGTTGGAGCAGTTCACTCCATGCCTCAGTTTCTTCATTAACAAAATGGAGATAATATCTATGTAAAAGGGTTAGGATTAAATTTTTAGAAATGTATAGAAGGAGCAGATAGTTATTAATTAATTAATTAAACCATTATTAATAGTTATTAAATGCTAGCACATAACAGGCATTTAATAACTATTACTACTACTAATATACTATTGCAAGTATACTTAAGGCTTTGAAAAGTCTCACGCCCTAGACAAATGTAAAATACTATTGATAATCATACGTTGGGTTTGGCATGCAGGCAGTGTGATTCTGAATTTCGAAACAAACATACAGGTAATAGCATAGGGACAGGTAGAGAGATCAAGGCACTCCAATAGAGAGTCCTGAAATAGATCCATATATATATATATGGACAGTTGATTTCCCAATTAAGGTGCCAAGTTAATCCAGTGGAGAAGTCTTTTTAATAAATGTTGTTCGAATAGCTGAATATCCATGTGGAACATTATTGAATCTCTGTTTTGTTCCATAAACAAAGATTAATTTAATAGACCTAACCATAAAACCTAGATCCATAAAGTATCTAGGAGAAAACATTGAATATCTTTACAACTATGAGATAGGCAAAGATTTCTTAGACTACATATAAAAATCACTGACTATTAAAAAATGATAAATCAGGCTACCTTGAAATTAAAATTTTCTGCACCATTAAGAAAAGTAACAGACAAGCCACATAATAGCGAAAGTAACTATATACATATATCTGATAAACAACATATCTAGAATACATAATGAGCTCCCGTAAATCAGCAATCTACTCTGGAAAGGGGAAAAAGACTTGAACAGATGCTTCACAAAATAAGAAATATGATTGTCCAATAAGCACATGTAAAAATACATGTCAGTAGTCATCAGGGAAATGCAAATTAAAACCATAGTGAGACACTATTTCACACCCAGTAAAGGCCAAAACAAAAGAGGCTGACAATTCATGCTGTTGGGATTGTGGAATACTGGAAACTCTCATGCATTGCTAGTGGGAATCAAAATGTTACAGCCACTTTGAAGAGCAGTTTGGAAGTCGATGACTTTAAAGTTAACATCTACCTTAATGTAGTCGCAACTTCACTCGTAGGTATTTCCCCAAGAGAAATGAAAGCATATCTCCACAAAAAGAGCTTTAGTCATTGTGAGCCAATCAACACATTTATAATGGGTAAATTGTGACATATTCATACAGCGGAGTACTACTCACAAAAGAACAGGCTACTGATACACCCACAGTGTGAATGAATCTCAGCCACATCCTATGAAGGGAAAGAAGCCAGATACAAAAGGCTGCATGCCATCTGATTCCATTTTTATGAAATCCAAGAACAGGCAACACTGCTCTACGTTAGAAGTCGGAAAGTGGTGGTTTTGTTGGGAATGGGGGCATGGCAAAAGGCTGAGAAGGGGCAGGGGGAGCTTGGGGAATAATGGAAATGCTCTCTGTCTTGTTTTGAGTGTTGGTCCCATGAGTGTACGCAATTGTTAAATCTCAAAGGATTGAGCACTGGAGCTCTACGTTGATATCCGTTAAATCACACCTCATCTAAGCATATCACACCTCATCCAAACATACATTCACACCCAAGGCCACGTGACAGTCGCCGACCTCGCAGACTTTGCACCGTTGCTGAGAACAAAAGCTATTGCCCCATTCAGATTATTGAAGAAATCGAATTACATTTATAAAGTATTTGTGACATCTGGTCCATTCGAGCAGCATGTTGTAGGACACACAACAAAATGTTTCCTGTGAAGCCGTAAGCTGTGTGATCCGGATGAGGCTTTCATGCCTAAAGCACCTCTTTTGGCCTTAATTCCTGCTATTTTTTGTGGTTTTACTGAAAAGGACTTGGCAGGTGCCTATGAGGGGGCCATTCTCCTCTGGGCAAAAGAGCCCCAGGTTATTAAATTATTTCTCCTCCAGCCTTGTTCACCTCCACTGTTTATTGTTGTGTCTTGTTTATCTGTGGCTGGCAACCCAAGACAGACCCTTGCCCTCAGTGTACTGCCCACGGGGACTAGCCCTCGCTCAACACTAGGTAATGTTTTCACTACTGATCCAAGTGTCCCCACAATACGGCTAATAAAAACAGCAACCCTCCTCAACGCTCCACACTCTTCGTCCTGGGGCCAGAAAGCAAAGCTCCAAATGCTCCCTCCCCACCCCCCTACCCCCACCCGCCTCAGTTTCATTCCTACGTTAGCTTTGGGTATTTGTATCTTAGGGCAATCCTGCTTTTTAATTTGTGATGTTCTAACTGATAGTGACATTGGCCGAAACTCAAAAACCACTCCACAGAAACCATTCCTGGCTCGCTGGGTCAGTGGATGAAGGGAAGTGTCCTGACACAGTTCAAAAACTACTCTGTGGGGTGCAGAAAGGGAGAAGCCAAGAACAAGTCCTTTATTTGGGGCATTGTTTCCATTTCTAAACCATTCTATGGGTGTCCTCTTTTCACTCACAAATGGAATATTGTTCCCTTTCTGTCTGCCAACAGACCCAGAGGGGGAAAGGAGAGGGAGAGTTTGAAAAATGGAGCAGGGATAGGGTTTATAAAATGGTTCATTTCATGTGTAAAATATATAGAAATGAGAGAGGGGGGAAAAGACCTGTTCAGTTATGCTGTTCCTCCCTCATTTAGGGCAGATTAAGTCACGTGGAGCAGATGGAGACATTTACAAGGAAAGAGCTAACACTTAGACCTCCCCTCTAACCTTTGCTGTGTGCACTCCCTATTCAGTAAAAACACTTGCCACATGTGATTAAAGGTAGACAACAACCTAATTGATAATCCCCTGGAAACATCATTTGAGGGGGTGCCATTACCATCCACCCTGACTCCTTAAAACCAATGGGGCCTTCCCACTGGGAGATCTTCTTGTCTTCCATATTCCAGTCTTTTAGAGAGATGGAATCCTTCAAGTTTTTAGCCATTTGACTTCCAAAAGGTCCACATCCATGTGTCAGGATTCCTGATCAAGTATCACGTTACTCAAGAATTCCTTGACCACCTCTTTTGTCTCCACCTCTTTGGAACTTCTCTTGCTTTCCTCTATCATTGTATTTGTGCTCTACTCTCTTAGAGCACTTAGCATGCCTAAGCTTTTCAATCATCTATTCTTCCTGCAGCTCTCGTTTCAAGGATTGACTTCTCAGTGAAGCATACATCATCTCTCCTTGGCAGACCACCCCATGATTTCATCATATTCCATGGGTACTTCCACAAAGCAATTATTTTCTTATATTGTAGTTGCTTATTTGCCCCTCTGTCTCTGGGCTCTGGAAGAGCAGGAGTGATGTCTCAGCCCCACTGCATACCCAATACACTCCCTTATGTGGAGGTCACAATACATACCACACACCCACACACACATTCATTGAACTTATCTTTTTGGAGGTCATCATGGTCATTCTGTTTTGTTTTGTTTTTCATTAAAGTAGAGAAGTCAGAAACAATATTGAGTGAGTATAATAAAGCATAAACAAAAGGAGTACAAGAGTAGCAGGTGTAAAGAAAGTAGCAGTGGTAAGGGGGCAAGTCTTGAGGAATTGGACAACAACAACAAAAAAAAACAAAGGTGGAAGAGAGAGGTGGAGGTTGGAATTTGGATAAAAGTAAAGGCTTGAGGGATTTTTGAGGACTGAGCATGTGTGGGGGCTATAAAGGGGGACCAGTGGAGAGAGAGAGAGAGACTGAATATTAAAGGAAGAAGTCATAATGAAGAGACCAAAGTCTTAACCCAGACAGGAGGAGCTGGCATTAAGAGTATGGCTGGAGGGGCGCCTGGGTGGCTCAGTTGGTTAAGCAACTGCCTTCGGCTCAGGTCATGATCCCGGAGACCCCGGATGGAGCCCCACATCGGGCTCCCTGCTTGTCAGGAGGTCTGCTTCTCCCTCTCTCACTCCCCCTGCTTGTGTTCCCTCTCTCGCTGTGTTTCTCTCTGTCAAATAAATAAATAAAATCTTAAAAAAAAAAAAAGAGTATGGCTGGAGGGTATATTTTAGAAAAGAATAAAATACCACTTGTTCTGAGACAGTAGGAAGAAGGAAAGGATGAAGAAATGAAGAGGGAGAAAGAAGAGAACATTTGTGAAAATACAACTAAGTGGAAATAAGAGTTTCACTTTAATATACTTTCTTAATAGCTTGCTGGAAGTAGAAAAGTAAAGGCAAGTCCTAGAAGGCTGAAGTGGGGAGAGATGGTTGGAGCAGGCCAGCGGAACAGAAAAGGAGCATGCAGAGGTTAAGTTACCTTGTGAGGTCCTGCCCGTGCTCCTTCTCAGGTGGACTCTCCCAGTCCTATTAGCTCAGCAATCACAAAGAACAAAACTAGAGGGGCGCCTGGGTGGCTCAGTCATTAAGTGTCTGCTTTTGGCTCAGGTCATGATCCTGGAGTCCCGGGATGGAGCCCGGCATTGGGCTCCCTGCTCGAGGGGAAGCCTGCTTCTCCCTCTCTCACTCCCTCTGCTTGTGTTCCCTCTCTAGCTCTGTTTTTCTCTGTCAAATAAATAAAATCTTTGAAAAAACAAAACGAACAAACAAACAAACAAAAAACCCAAAAACTAGCAAAGGAGACAACTTTAAGATCTAGAATCACAGATTCAGGTCATACCAGTAATTATGAAAAACTCACTGTGAAGTTTCACTTATTTAGATTTCCTAAAACACAAACAGCTCTCTGGGAGAAACTAGAAGTTGTATTTCCAAATCAGTAAACTGATGAGCTCAAATACACTGAGAAAAATTTATCTAGCCTCTCTGATAGACTAGGTCCTGTGGTGGCCTGGGCTAGAGGATAGTCTCTATACTCAAGAAGTATTCGGGAAGAGATCTCTTTCCATTCATTCAGCAAAATCTGCACGCAACGATGTGCAAGTGTGCTGCCTTTGATATTGGAGACAGAGATAGTACACACCCTCACTCTGGGTGCAGCTCTCTTAGAGAAAACATATATTAAGCAAATACCGACCAATTATTTAATTATAAATTAATTGTTGAAGCCAGAGAGAGAGAGAGAGAGACCTCCCACGCAGAGAGAGGTGCATGCTGAAGGCTCTGAAGCAGTAAAGAATGGGGCACTGGAGAAAACGAGAGGGTGCCACAGTAGCCGGCACACCGACGATAAAGCAACGACAGCAGGATGAGGACTGGCCTTATTGATCACATTAAGGGGTCTGGATTTGACCTTAAGGGTAGCAAAAAGTCAGTAATGGTTTTTGAACAGGTAACTCTGCCTGCAGAGTGGAGAATGGATTTGAGATGCGATCTGGAGAGGACGCTGGAAGACCAGCTGGGAGGCTACTGTAGAAACTGGGCGTGTGCAATGAGGGTGGCTGGGGCTGGACATGGCCCTGGACATGGAGAGAAGCAGATGGGCTTGGGAGAGGTTTGGCAGGGAGACTGGCAGAATCAGATCACGGGCACAATGGGAAGAGGAGGGAGAAGCCCTCACCAATAGACAAGTGAGAGCACAGCATGCCATTACCAAAACAGAAACACAGGAGGACCTCCTTCTCCAGCCACGAAGTACCTAAGCATGAATCCAAAAATCTTATCCCAGCGAAGCACAATGAGAACCCTGCTTCCTCAGTTACACTGACGGTAGCTCTGCTTGTGGTAATTAAAGGTCATTCGGTTTGGCTCATATGTGTACCCAAGGGCTACCTGGCAGGGTGTTAGTCTTTCCTTCCTTCCTTCTTTCCCTGGCTCGTATCTCAGTCTGACAACAGGAACAAACAGAACTCTGTGATTTGATTTTTTTTTTTTTTTGAGCTCCCAACAGTCATTTTACATAATCCTCAACAATAACTAGGCTTTGAGTGTCTGGGCACAAGCTGTACTCTGTGCTTGGAGACATTTATGTTCCACACTTCGATGAAAAGATAAGCAATCTAGTCTATAGATTATGCATTAGGCAGCTCCTGCAGCATTAGGCAACGTGTTTTCCCTTCTACTTTTCTGTTCAGCCATGAAAAGTGCTGGCTTCAGGATTTGCCTGGGCTATCTTAATCCCTCTTCACCTACTGTAGCTGTTTACTCTTGGCGATGGCTTTGACACCTAACACAGATTTAAAAGGAAAAGGCAGGGATTCAAGATTCAAAGGAGGAGAAGCTCATATTCTAGTCATGAGGAGGAGGTCTTTCTGCTACTTCAAGGAGTCAGAGCAATGGCAAAGTCTTCTCCAGCCCCCACGTACAGAATTAGCATGTCTTTCACTGTGAGCCTGAGACGCAGATCATGCTGTGTCCTTAGGGTGCCCCAAACCTAATGTTGGCCATAAAAGTCCAAGGGGAGTTAGAGTGAGAAGATTCTGCCCATGTTCTAGTCCTAGTTCTGGTAAGCCAAGTGACCTTGAATGAGTTACTGGGCCATGGTTGTCTCATCTTTCCAAATGTGGGATGAAATGGAGTGTACTGTCTCTTCTTAAAGTTTATCTCCAAGTTCTAAAACTTTGTCTTGGCAGTCAAAATTACATCCAGATCAATGTGTTACCTTTGAGAGTTTCATTTTATGATCATTTTTCTTGCTTTCCAACTAAATTGCACTGACAGAAGGATTAATAAAATTTTCATGATGCGGAGTTCATGCAGAAAGAGATGAGAAGGCAGGGAGGGATGTCTGCTTGTACTTTATTATTTTTCTCTTGACAAAGATGAAGACTCCACAAGAGCCGGGACCCTGCCCATCTTGTTCACCACTACGCACTGCCTGTCACATAGTAGTTTCTCAAGAAATATTTGTTGACTGGAAGAGTGAATGTTTGGGAACAGACACCATACCGAGAGAATAGGAGGCTTTCCTTCTCTCATAAAAGGCAAGGTTAGGCCTTCATGAAAATGGACATTTCACCAAGAAGAAAATTCTTTATTTTCATGGATAGCACAAGAATCTGGGTAACAATTCAAGTTTTAGAATAGGAAGTAGTGTCTTGGTGTAGAGCTTGGCTTCTCAAACTGAAGTCCAAGCAGCAGCAATGTGTTAGAATTATGTGAAGCCATAGGATCTTCATGAACATCAGATGTACTGGAGAGAGTCACTTAAAATATTTTGATATTAGAACAATAATATATCTCTTATGAAGCAGAATGAAAAACTATCACAACTGAAAAATATGAAGTGAGACTTAGAGCTTTCGTGGAACAGTGCAGGGGAAACACCGACAGACTATAGCCAGAGACCCAAGTCCACTCCAGCAAGTCGGCTACTTGGCCTTACTTCTGCCCTCCATTTCCCTATTTATGGGAAGAAGGTTGGAGTAGATGGATGTTCTCTAATACCTCTTCTAGTCTTAACATGTTCTGATGAAAACCACAGGGATGGGATGAAAATTACTTTTTTTTTTTTTTATTTGACAGAGAGAAACACAACTAGAGAGGGAACACAAGTGGGGGAGGTGAGAGAGGGAAAAGTAGGTTTCCTGCCAAGCAGGGAGCCCGATGTGGGGCTCCATCCCAGGACTCCAGGAGCCAAAGGCAGACACTTAATGACTGAGCCACCCAGGCACCTCGAAAACTACTCTTACATAGCTGTTAGCTTCCGACATGTATTATCACTTCTCTGGTCTGCTCTCGGTCTTGGCAGTGACTTATATTAGCCTCAGAAGAATGCAGAAAGTCTCTAAGACCAGATAGTCTGACATTGCATTTTCCATCCCCTCATCTTCACTCTCATTTCCTCTCCTATCCTGATAGATGGATGGATGGATGGATGGATAGATAGATAGATAGATAGATAGATAGATAGATAGATAGATAGATAGATAATGTAGAATGCTTCTGGGAAAATGTTCCCAATAAAAGCCAGCTAACTCCTCCAGCTATTACTTTGTCTTAAACCAGTTTTCTCCCATCACCAATGTAGGTCTTGGTGAAACCATTCTGCCTGCCTTTCTTTCCCTCCACACCATTCCCTTGCACCTTAACTGCTTGGTCTTGCACCCTTACCTCTCAACAAAAGGTGACTTTCTTTTCTCAGAGCAAACTGTGACCCTGTGTCTGCTGGAGGAATTGCCCTCCTCCTCTCACTTCCCTGAGCAGAGCCCTGGGCAGATTAGGCACTGCATAAGCATTTGTGGAATTGAACTGATTGTCCAAGAATTATTTCATACTTAATGCAATCCTACTTCTCTTACCAAAAGCTTCCTCTTCAGGAGAGATAACACTTTGTGGTCAAATTGAACTTACGATAAAGCAAATATGGCTACAACATAACAAAACTACTCCTCCCCTCGCCCCCAGCACCAAAGAAAAACTTTCTAAGGATAGTAAACTTTCACAAATTCAGCTAATATCTTTACTGCATCCCAATATCTGTCTCTAGCTGTCAAATCCTCATCATGTTTCAAGGCTCATCTCAAATGTCTGTTTTCACAGAGGCTTTTCTTGGCCATTTTTATAGGAAATATTTTCTCTATCCACTCTACCCTAAGAGCGATGTATTGTCATGATGTTTTTTTTTTAATCTCCCTCATGCAGTTTTATAGATGTTGATGATCCTACTCAAAAAGAGCTCCCAACCAAACAAGAAATTCTATTTCAAAGGAGGCTTTTTAAAAATGTATTTGTTCATGAGTGTGTTTTATGCCTCACCCTTGCAGTTTTAACCATGAGATATTTTTTTAATATAAAAATCACATTAAATAAAATTTGTAAGCTATTTTCTGATCACTCTCTGCTCCCTACCACACACTGGAACGAGAGAGAGGTGGAAAGAAAAGGAGCCCTATATATTTTTGAGGTATGAATAGTTAAAGTGTTAGCTCACTGAAGAACAAACACCATTATCTGGAAAGAAATCATGAGGGAATGTAGGTTTTTTGTTCTGCTTTGTTTTTGTTTCTTAAAAAAGGAAATTTGATACTGTGTGTTAAGTACTTCCTAATTTTCTTTTTCACAAACCTAAACTTTGTGTTATTACCTTATTGTACCTCACAGAATTTCTCAAACTTCTAAACAAAGGAGTAGAAAGTACGCAACTACAAAAGCCTCCAAATCCTTTTTCTATGTCAGAATACAATACCAACCGCTAGTCCAATTACATGGGACTATTCCTCTTTGAGCTGCAGAAAGAACACAATCACGTTTCTTAACTTGCACTACATACTATGTTCATCACGTAAATCTAACTGCACTTTAAGCAACTTGGCAATAAGAAATGAGAAGCAGACACCTGACTTAATTTCTGGATTGATCTTTACTTTGAAAAGTTTGAATGTTTCCTGAAAAAGGAGGAAAAAAAGGAATTCCAAATGTCTGATACTTCACTGATATCCAGAGTCTCAAAACATATTCCACAAATTTTAGATGCTTAAAGACTGATATGCATCCAGACCTTGGAAGCAAATGGAATCTCCTTCTTATGGTAAAGCAGATGGTGGACCACTGGCTTTGGAAAACACAGACCTGAGTTTGAAGACTAACTCCAACACTTCACTAAACAAGTGAACGAGGCAAAGTTACCTTATGTCTTTAAGCTTTAGCTTCCTCATCTTAAAAGAAAGAAGAAAGAGAGAAAGAAAGAAAGAAAGAAAGAAAGAAAGAAAGAAAGAAAGAAAGAAAGAAAGAAAGAAAGAAAGAAAATAAGAAAGAGAAAGAAAGAAAATAAATACCTTTCTCACTGGATTATTATGAATAAACCAAGATAACTCAGGTGAGCGCCTATAACGGGGCCAATACTCAACCCTTACCACATTAGCAAGACAGAGAAACAGACTCAGCCATAGTTACTGGAGAAAGGAGATACTTTGAGTGTGTTTGGAAATAAACATCACCTACTAAAGGGAAAGCACAAAATAATTTTTCAGGGACTACATATTGTGGTTTGCATCTATCTCTCTTTTTTAAGATTTTATTTATTTGAGAGAGAGAGAGAGTGAGAGAGAGAGCGTGAGAGGGGAGAAGGTCAGAGGGAGAAGCAGACTCCACGTGGAGCTGCGAGCCCGATGTGGGACTCCATCCCAGGTCTCCAGGATCATGACCTGAGCTGAAGGCAGTGGCTTAACCAACTGAGTCACCCAGGCGCCCCTGCATCTATCTTTTCTTAAAGTAAGGAGACCTTTGGCATTGGGGATCTATTAACATAGCTTTGTGATTATTGCTCCGGGCAAGCTGATGAGCTTCCTTTTAGATGTCAGGTAAACAACAATAACAACAACACCCCAACACTTCCAAATTCAAATATTAGAATCAATTTTAGAAACATCCATCCACTATCCTTGCAACTGAACTCATCCAAATGAATCTTAATCTCACAGTTTCATTTCTGAAGCTATATTTCCATTCGCAGAAATTATTATTTTGTGATGGGTAATAAAAAAAAACCAAGACCGTTAGAATCCTACTTCAAGAAAAAGCAAATAGTCTCTGAGCAACAGCCTCTGTGAATCTCTTAATAAGAGTACACCTTTAGGGGCACCTGGGTGGCTCAGTTGGTTAAGCGACTGCCTTCGGCTCAGGTCATGATCCCGGAGACCTGGGATCAAGTCCCACATCAGGCTTCCTGCTCTCTCACTCCCCCTGCTTGTGTTCCCTCTCTGGCCGTGTTTCTGTCAAAATAAATAAAATCTTTAAAAAAAAAAAAGCACACTTTTAGTGCACAGCCTTCTTGAACTTTTTTTTTTTAAGATTTTATTTATTTATTTGACAGAGACACAGTGAGAGAGGGGAAATAAGCAGGGGGAGTAGGAGAGGGAGAAGCAGGCTTCCTGCTGAGCAGGGATCCCAAGTAGGCGGGCTGGGTCCTAGGTACCTGGGATCCTGAACTGAGCTGAAGGCAGATGCTTAACAACTGAGCCACCCAGGCGCCCCAAGCTTTTCTTTTTTTAATGCGTCCTAGTTTGGTAATTGTGTGTCTGAGAGTTAAGGTTGACATCATTGTGGAATGAGGTGTTACTGCACTAGAGCATTTCCTTATAAAAGAACATAAGGTATTTAGTCCTCATCACCTCCAGCCAGTTTTTTGACAGGCCCTGCTTTTTTGCATTTGTTATCTGGAACAGACCAGTGAAGGGACTTGTATAAGGCTGGGAACTCTAGGGACAGAAATTGATACAGAAATTTTATCTGTTAACTTTTCTGATCAATTCAGTATACTCAAAAGAATTGATACGACTCACCTGAAATTTCAATTGAGTATTTTTGATATGTCAAATGCTGTGGATAGAATGGTGCCTGGTCATGACAATGCTATATTTAGTGATTTCCCTAAATGTTTACTTTTCATAAATGGAAAGGCTGAAGGAGGTTTTACAAAAGAGAGAGGATACAGCTCTATCAGTTGAGTTGATGGGCTGAATGACCCATGGTGCCTGTTTCTGCCACTTGGGATTCAGGGATCTGAACCCAATTTAGACTTTTTTTTTTTAGTTTTTTTTTTTTTTTAATTTATTTGACAGAGAGAAACACAGCCAGAGAGGGAACACAAGCAGGGGCAGTGAGAGAGGGAGAAGCAGGCTTCCCGCCGAGCAGGAAGCCCGATGTGGAACTTGATCCCGGGTCTCGGGGATCATGACCTGAGCCGAAGGCAGTCGCCCAACCGAGCCACCCAGGCGCCCCTAGACTTTTTTTTAAAAGTGAGAGTTACTGGGGCGCCTGGGTGGCTCAGTTGGTTAAGCAGCTGCCTTCGGCTCAGGTCATGATCCCAGACTCCCACATCAGGCTTCCTGCCTGGCGGGAAGCCTGCTTCTCCCTCTCTCACTCCCCCTGCTTGTGTTCCCTCTCTGGCTGTGTTTCTTTCTGTCAAATAAATTAAATCTTAAAAAAAAAAAGTGAGAGTTACTGCTAATCATGTGGTCCCTCAAATATATGTAATAAAGTAAAACAAGATATGTTTCTTGTCAGCTGCCTATAACTTCACCTGATACATAAAGGGCAGTAAGTTAATTTATTTGATTTTTAGGAGGATAAAATCCATCACAAGAATCAAGAGCCCTGTTATTTTTTAAGTTTTTAAAAAGATTTTATTTATTCAGGGGCACCTGGGTGGCTCAGTCCGTTAGGCATCTGCCTTCAGCTCAGGTCATGATCCTGGAGTGTAGATATAGAATCCCACATCGGGCTCCCTGCTGAGTGGGGAGTCTGCTTCTCCCTCTGCCCCTCACCCTGCTCGTGTTCTCTCTTTCTCACTCTCTCTCTCTCTCTCAGATGAATAAATTCTTATTTGAGAGAGAGACAGAAAGCACACATGTGAGTGCTAGAGCGAGTACAAGGTGGGGGGAGGGGCAGAGGGAGAAGGAGAAGCAGGGAGCTGTATGCGGGACTTGATCCCAGGACCCCGGATCAGAACCTGAGCCGAAGGAAGATACTGAAGCAACTGAGCCACCCAAGTGCCCCCCATCAGCCCTTTTATTTATTTAAGTTCAGTTAATATATAATGTATTATTTGTTTCAGGGGTACAGATCTGTGCTTCATCAGTCTTATATAATACCCAGTGCTCATTACAACTCATACCCTTCCCAATGTCCATCACTCTGTTACCCCAGCCCTCCATGCCCCCAACAGCCCTTTTAGCCCAAATCTTTAGAATGTAGTTTTTATTAGATATGAGGCAGTATTAATATAAATTATAACAAAGTATCAGGCTGTATATGTATATTTTTAATTTTAATTTTTTTATTTAATTTTTTATTTAAATGCAAACATCAACCGTATAGGCCACAACAGGAATATACACTAAGGACATTATCAGCCCAGAAGTTTCTTCCTTGGCCTTCGCCACTGTGACCTGGGAGCTTTAGTGTGTGGTGGGCAGGGGGACACCAAGTTCCTGGAGTGGAAAGGGAGCTGAAAGCAAGGTGACTACGGAGACCCCTGTCAGAGATTCTCCCAGGCTGGTGGAAAGCTCTCTGGATAAGAGGATCTTATTGTCCTGAGCCCCACACTAAGACGTTTAGTATTGGACAGAGAGAATTGGTGAAGTCTCTGTTGTCACCAAGGAATAGTGTCCAGGGACCCCTCAGCTTCACTCAGTACAATTATTTACCTCTTAACATTAAATTCTGCTCAAGTCTCTTACTATTATTTAAGCATAGATCTATTTGGATATGGGCAAGCAAGCACAAAGACAAAGGAAAAAAAAACTGTTAAACTTTGCTTTGATGCTCTTGATATTCAGGCAAGTCTTAAAATTAATGTAGCACAGAAAAGACAAAAATGTGAAATACGGGACAGCTGAGTTGAAACGGAGATCTTACTTCAATCTGTCAAACTGCAGGGGTTTCCCAGCTTGGAATTTACCTGGCTTTCATAGTTTGGAAGGGGCTGACTTTTGTTCGGAATCTAAAGCCTACCCCCAAGTCCGCAAACACACACACGCGCGCGCACGCTCATACACACCGGGTTATGCAATGACGCCAAAACAGACAAGGAAGGGAAGTGAAGATTAACAGGCACAAGAACGGTGATGATTCCAACACGCTCAGCAGGTTGTGTTTACATAGCATCCGTCCTCCAGAGCCGCAGAGCGCTACACAGATACGATCTCACTAATCCAGCGGGGAGCTTTCTCCAGGCGGCTTGACGCAGGCTCTGTCATCCGAGGAGGTGAGGTGCACCGAGGAGCGCGGCTTCAGCCTGCGGTGAGGCTGGGAACGCAGCCCCCGGCTCCTAACGTCCGGGCCGCGGTCACGCCCACTCCGCCACGCCCCCTTCCCGCAGGTGTCCCGGCCGCGGCTTCACGGGCCTGCGGATCCGGCGGCCTCCCGCTTACTGCGGTGACCTGCGGCGCGCAGCATTTCCTTATGAATTTTCACGTACAAATCAACGAAGCTAGGGGTTCGGGCACCGTCTGAGAGTGGAGAAAGGCGGCCAAATGCAGACGTGGCGCTGGGTAGCCCGCTGGGAAGACGGGGAGGGGAAGACGCAAAGTCAAGTCCAGGGACTCGGGCGCCGGCGGAAATAGAAAACCGAGCCTCATTCGTTAAAAATAAATAAATAAAAATAAAAAATAAAAAGTTGTACTGTCATAGACTACTGGCACATTGCTTTAAGAAAAAAAAGGAAGGAAGGGGAAAGAAAAAGAGAGACAAAGAAAGGAGAAAGAAAGAAAAACATAAAAAGGAAAAAAGGAAAATAGGTCCCGAGAAACACGCGGCATGAAGCGCGGGCGCGCGGCAGGGAGACGGCGCCTATCAGCTAAGGGGCGAGGCGGAGGGCTGGACGGAGGCGGAGGGCTGGACGGAGGCGGAGGGCGGAGGCGGCGGGCGGGGCGGAGGCGGTGGGCGCACGGCCCGCGCTCTCCCGTGGCGTCAGGGGCGCGGTGGGGCCGGCGCACGCGGGAGTCCCGCCGCCGGCGGCCGCCCTGAGAGGGCCCTCCTCCCCGGTCCCCGTCCCCCGCCTCCCCCCCCGCCCGAGCAGGCGGTGCGCCGCGGTAATTGGGCACAGGGGCCTTTTTCAGAGTCGCTCAGTCGGTAAATGAAACGTCAGCCCCCCTGTGATCCCGCGTGTGCGGCGGCAGCGGCTGCCGAACCGGGGCGCGAGGCCGGCCGGCCGCCGCTGCTCTTTCGCAGCCCTCTGGCCGCGGCGGGGCTCGGTGCCGGCCCTCCCGGGTGCCCCGAGCCGTCCGAGCCGCACCGCGGACTCCTGCGGCCTCTCGGCCGGGCGCAACTGGTCCGAAACCCGGAGGCCCAGACGAAGCGGGGACCGGAGCACTGTGGAGGGATCCCGCCCCAGGCGAAGTCCGCCCTCGGGAGACAGGGCATTCATCTTCACGGATGATGACCTTCCCTTTGACGTGCACCTGGAGCGGGGAGTTTTCACCCAATTCAGTCAGATACTCATCCCCTCCTCGGAAGGCATTTCATCGGAAACTGGCCGAGCGGGAAGGAGCTGGTGGGCCGGCCTCAAGCTTGCCCAGCCTACACGACGGCTCCGGGTCAGGGTTAGTGAATTGCCAAGGGCGTTCCGGTCTAGGCAGCACCAGCAGAAGGGCTTCTTTCATCATGGCCCTCGTTCTGCTTCCCAACGGGGAGCTTGAACTCTTGGGAAAAACACGAAGTCCTTGCCTCTCTCAATGGCACTCACTCTTTGGGGTTCAAGGGGTCACGACTAATTGCTGTGTGGTATCCCGACTTGCTTACTGGTGTGATGACCTCAGCAACTGGGCAGAGCTGGTGGGACTGAGTGAGTCGTGGCTCCCATCCCAAAAGGAGCCCCAGACTTTGCTCCGCCTAGTAACAAGCACAGAGCAACACCTCTTACTTCGTGCCCACCACGCGCATTCATTATGACCAAATTTATTTCTCACAGCAATCTATTTCATGGATGGTAAAGCGAGCTTCTGGAGGTTTAGGAAGTTGCCCACGCTGCAGTTAGTAGGTGTCAAGGTAGTCTGGACTCCATGCTCAAAAGTGTTCCATAGACATGGGCTGGATAAAGTGGAATCAGCCTTGTATGGGGCAAAGCAGAAAGGACAGAAGAGGAAGCAAAAGGGGAGAAGGCATTCTGTTTTTCATTAGATATTAGTTTAGAGACTTAGCTTGTAGAAGCAATATTCACATTCTCACTAGAGGGACCCTGCATTAGCTTTTTCCTCTAAAGTTTTCTCTCAAAGGCTTCAGATTTTAGCCAGCATCAGAGATATTTCTGTTTCTTAAATACTAAACGGGGAAGATTCCCGCTTTCATTTTTTGTCCAAGACTCAGAGAAGCTAGTGAAAAGTGTGACACTAGTTGTATTAGTCAGCTTGAGTGCCATAACAAAATGCTATGAACTGGGTGGCTTGAAAACAGAAATTTACTGCTATGGAGGCTGGAAGTATCAGCTCAGGATGCCCGCATAGTTGGGTTCTGGTGAGAACTGTCTTCCCGGCTTACTGACAGCTATCTTCTCCTTGTGTCCTTACAAGGCAGAAAGAGAAGTCTGTCTTCCTCTTCTCATAAAGCCACTGTCCTGCCAGATTAGGACTCCACTCTTGTGACCTCATTTAACCTTAGTTACACTATAAAGACCCTATCTTTAGGTACAGTCACACTCGGGATAAGTGCTTCAACATATGAATTGGCAGAGGGGAGACACCATTCAGCCCATAGCACTAATAATATTGGAAAGACTAAGAATTTAGCACAGTTCCACAAGTCAAAGCTGTTGTAGCTTCACAGCAGCAAACAACTAGATATTGATTAATGTGTTGATATTAATGGAAACGGAGTAGAAGTAAAAAGGAGAGAACAAAAATCATGCCCTTGTTGCTGCCAGAGAATAATTTTATATTTTAGAATGCATGACTCAATATTTCTTATTATACCTTAATTGAAGCCTGGTGCCATCATCTGAGTCTGATACTATGAGACCATCTTCAGAATGGGCACTTCAAAAACTAGAACGTCTTTTAGGGAAGTGAAAGAAGATATACTTGATAGAGAACTGTATTTGAAAAGTTTCTCTCAAAAAAAAAAAAAAAAAAAGAAAAGAAAAGTTTCTCTCATAACTAGAAGCAACTTATCCAAATATTTTTACAACATTTCCCTTTAAGAGAACAATTTTTGTTTACACTAATGGGTCAGAAGAGTGCCATTTTAGTGTGGTTTTCATTTATTTGAAAAACAAGTGCCGGGGGTCCAGATTGATCAGGAACTTGATTAACTTTCTCCATATATGAGAGAATAATCCTATGGAGAAGGCTTATCTTGGTCAATTATATGGATAGCAGAAGCAATGATTTCCCTTCACTTTCTAGTAACATTTGTGTGGGTTTGTTTAATTGTGGTAAAGAGCTAGGAACTGAGGACTGCCTAGTTTTAATAAAATTCCTCTCTGACCTTCATGCCTAGAAAAGAAAAACGATGCACTTGACCCACGGCAGCATGCACAAGAAGAAATGACAACTATAGTGCTGGCCCCTAAGGAATCACCTCCTTCTGGCCAGGAAATCCTCCGATAATTTACATCTTAGTATGAATTTGTTTTCCTTTTAAGTCATGGATGGAATAAATACATTTCCCCCGTAGTTTCATCTTTTTACAAATCACTGGATGTTCTATAGTAGATAAGGTTTCTTTTCACAATCCACAGGCCCTCTGAAAATTGTCTTTAAGACCACTGGAAGGTTTGATGGGATAGAGCAAGAGGTGAAAACAGGGATAATTCTGGTTGATTATGCCAGGCTTCCTGGATAGCAAACATGGGGGTGGGATGGGTAATTGAGGGCAAGAGGATTAGGGCTTAGAAACTTCAGGACTAGAAGGCACTTCCTGCCCAATGGGAAAGGGAAATAAGATTTCAGCAGATGGATAAGGAGCACAAGAAGGGGACTGGAAACTAGATTTATTTCGCTTTATGGCTTAACCAGATTAGGGCTTGGGTGTGGGCAGCAATCTCATACAACAAACCTGAGATGTGACCACTCCTGGTAAGGAGACTCATGTGGCCCAAGCACTATTAAGTCAGAAATACAGGTCACTAAACTGCTCTCCCTGTGCATGACGGAGATCATTATTGCTCAGAAACAAAACATTACATATTATAAAAATTCTACTCTCTGGGGTGTCTATACATTTATTTTTTTTGTTTTAATAGATAGGCCACATTTAGATCTATCTATCTAGTAGATAGCCACATTTGTTTATTAAAAGTTTTTTTTCATCTGTTTGAGAGAGACAGAACAGAGGGAGAGTGAGAAGGAGAAGCAGACTCCCGGCTGAGCAGAGAGCCTGACACGGGGCTAGACCCCACAACCCTGGGATCATGACCTGAGCTGAAGACAGATGCCTAACCAACTAAGCCACCCAGGTGTCCCAAGTCACATTTATTACTGGAAAGGCTCTACTTCTTGGCCAGCAACTACAGATTAATTTCTTTTTAATATTTTTATTGTGATGAAATATACATAACATGCTAAAATTTGCCATTTTAACCATTTTTAAGTGTATAGTTCAGTGGCATTAAGCACACTCACATTGTTGGGCAACTGCCCACCACTCACCTCCAGAACTTCTTCATCTGTCCAAACTGAAACTCATACTGTTAAACAATAACTTATTCTCCTCTTCCCTGGCCTCAGGGAACTGTTGGTTTACTTTCTGTCTCTCTGTATTTTACTATTTTAGGCAACTCATATGGGGAAATGATACAGTCTTGTCCTTTTGTGTCTGACTTATTTCACTTGGCATGATGTCTTTAAGTTTCCTCCATGTTGTAGCCTGTATCAGAGTTTCCTTCCTTTTTTAAGGCTGCGTAATATGGTACTTACATATCCATTCATCCATAGGAAGAAGTGAATTACCTTCTAACAAGCGCACCAGTCCTTACTCGTAAAAATGATGCTGTCTTTTAGAACAGGGCACTTGGAAGATGATACATTTACTCAAGAGATGACTTGTGTTATGAGCTAAACTGTGTTTCCTCAAAATTCAGATGTTGAAGCCCTGACTCCAAGGACCTCAGAATGTGACTGCCTTTGGACAGAGAGCTTTTAATGTGGTGCTTAGGCTGAAATGAGCCTGTTAGAGCAGGCCCTAATCTGAGGGCTGTCCTCATCAGAAGAAAACACTTGGACACAAAGAGACTCCAGGGAGGTCTCCGACCAGGGATGCAAGATGCCCAGGAAAGGCCCTGTGAGGACACAGCAAGAAGACCACCATCTGCAGGCCAAAGGTCAGGTTTCAGGAGACATCAACCCTGCCAACACCTTGAGCCGGGACTTCTGGCCTCCAGAAGTGTGGGAAAATAAATTTCTGTTGTTTGAGGCACCCATCCCGTGATACTTTGTAATTAGCAAACTAACACAACTGGGTACAAGAAAGCATTTTGGGTTTTGTGGCATGGCTCAGCACCGGTCAGAGGCCATGCACCCAAGCCAGCCTCGTTACCTTATAGTCCCAAACAATATTACTCTGCTTGATCACTTGGGGGGAGGGGGTGTTTTGTCATATTCGGCTTTAAATGGCCTTTTGACTCTTTAACAAAAAATTAAGTCCTCTCTTAAAGGATAAAATTCCTTCTACTGAGGCTATTCAAAACAATGCGCTGCCGACTTGCAAGGAAATTCCTAAAGGAAATTGCTTTGAGCAATTGAAATAAGCATTTGTTAACCGTGGAAACTTGCCTCAAAGGCTATACTGCTCATTAAGCTGTGGATGCTATTATATTTGCCAAAGAACCTGTCACTCAACTTTTTATTCTGTGTCTTCTATCTAAAGAGGAATGTGCATTTGGAGCTTGCTTCATACTTTTTCTCCAAAAGCTCAAGTTCTTCGAAGAGTTCCATGACCTGACTCTTAAACCAAAGCTTCAGAGCCTTCTGTTTCCTTAATCTGCAGCTGGATTGCTTTGATACTTTGGTCAAAACCATCAGCTCTCAACAGGTCTCAGTTCATGGGCAAGCTCCAGTGCAGCCCTTCTCCCCTGCCATCAGAAGAAACGAGGAAAGGTGGGGGTCATGACGAAAACACTGAATGATAAGGAAAAGAGCAAGTCCTAGGAAACTAGGCTTTTGCATCTTGAGGGAAAATAACTGAGCTGGAATTGGAAACCTTGAGCCATCATATGTCCCTAGCTTGGTGGAAACTTACCATTTGTCAGGCACTTTCCAAAAAGCTTTCAATTACATTATCTTATGCAGTTATTTTGCTAGGAAAGAGGCGTATGGAATGGAATGTATCAATCTCTAACTCTACTGAGCATCCTGGTCTACAAATATCCTATTGAAAAGATTTCAAAAGTGATACCAACTAAGAATAATTTATTTTTCTAAAAAACAAAGTCCTATTTCTTGTTGGGCTGAGCTTTTTGAGGATTGGGTCTTTGCCTTTGTCATCTTTATGTAGTTAGCCAAGCATCAGGCACCTTGTGGCATGCCAAAAATGTTGAATGAATGACCAATAGCCCTTTGGTAAGATTTCAGTTTCCGTAATTCCAAAGTCCACTCTCCTCTGTTGTGGTCCTCATTTCTGTCTCATTCCCACTTGATGCTCTCATTCTGTCATCTTCAGGTGGAAGCCCAAATTTATAGTAATACTTTGCTCATGGCCAGAAGAGCTTTTAGCTTCATCACAGCTCTGGATTTAAACTTGTAAGGTTGGTTAGGGTTATGAAAGGTAAATGGATGCTACATAAGCCTGGGTCTGAGTCAGATGGAAATGGACTTGGACTTGGACTGAAGTTGTGCCATCTTCTTGCTGACCATCTCTCACACAGATGAAGAACACTATCTTGGCTGAAAGAATCCAGCCCTTATAGCGTCCTTAAATTTTTGAAGTGAAATGACTTTAAGGTACTCCTTCAGACTTCAAATGGTTGATGAAATTAGATTAATGCAAAAGAACTCTTTTAGCTAAGAAAAAGAAGTTCTATTGCATAATAACAATTTTTTTCATCAGAAAGAGATGAATGGACTAAAACACCCATTAAAAGAGCTACCTTTGTCTCTTGCCATCTTGGAGCACCATGGCTGGTGTGAAATTCAAAGAACTCATTGCACCATTACCCTGAAACATGCCATATACAAAATGGTTGCATGTGGACAGAGATGAAGAAAGATACCCCTATACAATGAAACAAGTCTGAATTCCCTATACTTAGGAAAACACTGTTCCAATGAGCCCTCATTCTTTCCGCAGACCACCATGCAGGCTGATGGGGGCCGGGGGGGGGGGTGGCAGGGGGGTGCTTCCTTTGTGAACATGAAAGCGCTAAGGAACTTCTTAACTGTGCCTGAACTTGGCAATCATGCTTATTGTGAATGAGCTTTCTTTTCTAGGAACCAAGGAATGCAATATGAACAATTTATCTTTTTTCTACAGGAGCTATTTTATTCCTCATTAAGAGCAAGAGAAAGGGCTCATAAGGGCCCTTGACATGTAAACGCCTAATTAGGAAACTTTCAAAGCTGACATCATCTAAAATGCTCACATTTTTTTTAAAGAGAAGAAAAGGAAAAAAAGAATTTAGCCTTATACTACTAAGGAAGTCCTCCAATAAAACAAGCTTCTGATTTGTGCATTCCACTTGTGCTAGGATAGCCCGTTGCTCTCATCTATTAAGTTAAATGTTCACATTCTCATTTGGCATAGTCCTGGGGCATGGAGTATTTATTCACACTGACTATTCTAATTTGGGTTTTGCTGAAGGAAAGGCTGATATAAGGGCTTGTGTGCAGATGAGATCATTTGGCTAACCCTAGGGAGGAGAAGTCAGATCAGAGAGAGTAGGACCACAAAGTTGGGAAACACCCTGCTCTGGGAAGCAGGGTCTTGATTCCTCCCAAGGACCCCCTGAGAAGCCCACTTAATTCCTTCCAGAATTCTCCTCTTGAAAGATAGGAAGCAAATCCGTACATTCATTGGCTCCCACCTTACTGGGGAAGGCTATCCTCGGGAGTGTTAACTTCCTGATCTATCCAGATGCTTGGGCCATGCCAACACTCATCTGTACCCCTGGCACCACAGAGTAGAAAGCACAAATATGTGATATATTATCTATTGCTGCACTAAGCACAAAGGTTAGTGGCTTAAAACCACAAACAATTATTATATTACACAGTTTCTGTGAATCATCAGGGATATAGAAGCAGCTGGGTTGTTCTAGCTCAGGGTCACTCATGATGTGTCAGTCAAGATGTTGACCTAGGGGGCGCCTGGGTGGCTCAGTGGTTAAGCCTCTGCCTTCAGCTCAGGTCATGATCTCGGAGTCCCGGGATTGAGCCCCGCATCAGGCTGCCTTCTTGACAGGAAGCCTGCTTCTCCCTCACTCTCTCACTCCCCCTGCTCGTGTTCCCTCTCTGGTTGTGTTTCTCTCTGTCAAATAAACAAAATCTTTAAACAAACAAACAAACAAACAAAAAAGATGTTGACCTGGGCTTCTGGCATCTAATGGCTTGACCGGGGCTGGAGGGTCAGCTTCCCAGATGGCACATTCATATGGCTGATAGCAGAACATCTCAGTTCTTCTCTGGCTGTTCACAGTAGGCTTTGTTTGCTCATCACATGGGCCTATCCGTAGGGCTGCCTATGTGTCTTTCCAGCACGGCAGCCAGCTTCTCGCAGAATGAGCCATCCGAGAGAGTAAGTAGAAGCCACAATGTCTTTTACGTCCTAGCCTATAGAATCTATGCTCTTGGTCACACAGACCAACCTTGACACACTGTGGAAGGCACTATTATGAGAATGGGAATACAAGAAAATGGAGATAAGGGAGCTAGCATATAGGCTAGCTATCACTTATATCCATATGTGCTTAAGGGGTCCTATCAGCACAAAATGTGCCAAAACCCATACAGAAGCATCCATCCCTCCAACAACAGCTGCAAGAATACATGAAGATGTAAGTCATGGCAATCCAGATGCCTCGTTGAGCTATGCCTACTTCATGCTTTTTACCATTCCTATCCAATCATTTCCTTGGCTCCTCAAGTTCAACCCAGGGAGATGTTCAATTAAATGAGGATCTTGGAAAATACTGATGGGGAAAGCTAATCTAGAAGTCTAAAACACAAGTACAATGGATGGTATACAGCTTGAATTGGTTAAATTATTTAGAAAGTTTATTTCTTTGTTTTCTTTCACCCCCAAGCCACAACAGACAGAATACGGAAGCCAACACATGACTGTCTGACTTTAACAGGGGATCAGAACGAGCAAATGCTCCAGTTTTGTGGAACAGGACAAGATACAGCCCTAACTGAAACCAATCTGAGTTAAACACAAACATCAATCAAATGCGTTCATCATAAGAAGATTCATTTTCGTTTAACTGCAGTTAATATTACAATAGATTTCTTCGGATTATAAGGGATGAAGAATACATCCATCCCCACATGTAACCAGGGGCTCTTGGGTGACTCATTCAGTTAAGTGTCCAACTCTTGACTTTGGTGCAGGTCATGATCTCATGGGTTGTGGGATCAAGCCCTGCATCAGGCTCCCTGTTCAACAAGTTCTGTTTCTCTCCTTCTCTCTTTCCCTTTGCACCTCCACCCCCGCCGTGTACTATCTCTCTAAAAAAATCAATCTTTAAAAAATCTTTAAAAAAGAAGTAAAACACATGGAACAGAATCATTTGCATGGATATAGGAAAAAGCATTTCCAACCACAGAGTAGGCTAAAAAATCTTAAGTTGCAAGTCCAACTAATTGCCCATCCAATATTCATACTCCTCTTTTTCCTCACTAACAGAAACCAATTTTGATGCCCAACTTAAAAAAAAACAAACCACTTTTCCTTTTCTCTGGCAAATTGGAATGGCCATATGACACTCTTCTGACCAATGAAATTCATGTGAAGTCTGTTGACGAGTTCCAAGATTTAGCTTTTCTGATACACACATTATTCTGCCCCGCCTATAAAGTTGAGATAGTGAGTGACACTGGAGACCAAGTAGCCATGTAGCCTTGCAGTCATGAGTGAAAGGCCTAGGAAACCACGGAAACCTTGGCTCATCAACATCAGGCACTGCTGAGCTTTATCTAGTGTGAGAGAGGAACGCCCCCATGGCTTAGCCACTGTTGTTGGCTTTTCTCTGACTTGCAGCTGAACTCAATCCCTAGAGAATACAGCTCACATGAATATGTTTAGATTATCCCTGATCAAGTGGTAATTTTATTGCACCGATGGTTAAATTTTGAAGTTTTCATTATCTTCAAAGAAGCACTTTCAAAGTCGTCAAATTTGTAAAACCATCATTGTTGACTTAGCCCCACAGTGGTCCTGGCATTTTCTTCAGTCCTTGCAACTGGACACGTTGTCCCACGCTTCTGGGTCTTCACATATAGCAGTGCTTCTATCTAGATGTCTGTCCCTCTCCCTGTGCCATCCCCAATTTCCCCTGACTCCTCCGATCTAAACCAAGTTACATTCCATATAAACTGAGCTTTTTTTTCTGGAACTTACCAAAGTTATGCTTATATATTTATTTTAGAGGGTAAGTGTACAATTATCTGTTGCCCCCCTGAAGTGTAAGCTCAGGGAGACCAGGGCCGTGTTCCCCCTTGCGCTCCTCATCCCTAGAATAGTGCTAGATGAAACGTCATCTCTACAGTGTCCTTCAAGGAGCCCCTGGTAAGTCCATAGTGGAGAGCTCTAAGGATTCATAGAACCTTTAGACATTATCAGAGATGATCCCCATATTGGATTATGCTGATTTAAGCCTTTAAGCTTTTCTACTTGTTTCTCATTTTTCATTCTCTCCCACTGAAAGGGAGCAGGAACAGCTCCAGGAATTGCAAGCTCCCCCCAACACAGTCCAGGCCAGTCAACAGTTTCCAGAATGCCAGGCCAGGTTCTAATCCTTCTTAGTTGCCTTAAATGGAGGAAAATACTAATTGTCCACAGAGGCGACAAACTCTTCATGCCTTTTAAAAATTTTTTTTAAAGGCTGTATTTTGAAGAGGTAAATACAGACTGGAAAATATCTGTTTACACTCTGGTGGCAAAGCAGGCATCTGGAGAGCATTTAACTATGGTGATACTTTGCTCCCAAGTAAAAGTTCTGTTTGTTACAACATGACACAAAGTTATTTGGCTTCTCAGAAAGGCGCCATTCTCCTTCTGAGTTCTATACAAAACGGAAAACAAGATTTCAAGATAAGCTATTGTGAGAATATTAAAACATGGGCAAACCAAAATGAAAAGACCAGGACAAACTGGAAAGAAATCCAACAAGTCATAAGAAAAATTGAAAACGTAATACCCGCTTGTGAAATGTATTCCCATTTGCTGCTTATTCTATTTGTTTCCTTTAAGCACTTACTACAATGGAAATGCCTGTAGTGAGTCCTGCCTCCCCGGAAAGCTCTCTAAGCCAGACTGTCTGGGGCTTGAATGACATGGCGGCAGGAAGTGGGATAAGAGAGGTGGGGAGGTAGAGAGAGGTTGGCTCGAAGCATTTCCAGGCACAGGCTACACTGAGGGGTTCTGCAGCCTCAGTAACATTAGGTCAGCCAGAGAAAAGGGTTCTGGAATATCTGGTGCTTATATGTCCAGATTATGTAGGTCTCAGAGAAGTCAGGTAGAAGGGTTTCTATCGCACAAAGAAATCTCTGACTCGGGAGTGATTCAATTGAAAGTAGAACTTTTGTAAGTTTACTCATTTTCTACTGGAATAAGGATATAAATCCTTAAAAATTAATATTTTAAAGTTACGAAATAAAATTAATATAAAAGTGGCTGAGAAAGGAAACAAATGAATTCAACAATCCTTAACTCATTATTTGAAAGATATCCGAGTTTAGGGTGGAGGGAATATTCCTTTTTTTTTTTTTTTAATATTTTATTTATTTGTTTGACAGAGAGAAGCACAGCTAGAGAGGGAACACAAGCAGGGGGAGTGAGAGAGGGAAGAGCACGCTTCCAGCCGAGCAGGGAGCCTGATGCGGGGCTCGATCGTGGGACTCAGGGATCATGACCTGAGCCGAAGGCAGACACTTAATGACTGAGTCACCCAGGTGTTCCTATTCCTTGTTTTTGATGTAACCTCAATACACTAGAAGTACTGTGAGGAAATGTCATTTTTCAAGTTCATAATACTTTCCTGTGCCTTTTAGACAAGACTTTGAAAGATTACTGGTAAGTTATCTAACACAGAGGTAATCCATCATAAAGAACTGATTAGGGGCGCCTGGGTGGTTCAGTCAGTTAAGCATCTGACTGTTGATTTTGGCTCAAGTCATGTGGGTCGTGAGGTTGAGTCTCAGGTTGCTGAGATTCTCTCTCTCTCTCTCTGACCCTCCCCCGCTCATGCTCACTCTCTAAATAAATAATCTTTAAAAAGAAAAAAAAAAACCTTAAAAAAATAACTGACCAGAAAATATCAGAAGCATGGAATTGATAAATCTAAGATAGAGAATTATATACTTTAGTACTTTATATTACCATAACAAGGGTGATAGGTTTAGATCCAAATAGAAGGTGTTACCTTTGGCAGAGACAGAAATATTATCTTTGAATGTTATTTCACTGGAAAAAAATTCTGGGGCCAGAATATCCATCTGGAAGTGATGACTTACAATTAAGGTCATGTTCAAGTCCACATATGAAGGTGTACTGGTACCTTCACTTATCTATCTATTCCTTGGGGAATCAGCCTCATAAAGCTGAACTGGAGGTAAAATGAGTAGCTTTCAGCAGAGCTTATTGGTGTTAACAGTGTATCCATGCCTGTTGAAAAGTGTTTTTTATATCACTGTTGCTCTTTTAACTATAATTTAGATCGGACACAGCAAAGAGCAGTTCCACTTCTGTTCTTTTTTTTTTTTAATTTTTAAAAAGATTTTATTTATTTATCTGACACACAGAGAGAAAGATCACAAGTAGGCAGGCAGAAAGAGAGGAGGAAGCAGGGACCCTGAGTTCGTGACCTGAGCCAAAGGCAGGGGCTTTAACCCACTGAGCCACCCAGGCACCCTGCTTCTCTGTTCTTAAGTCCTAATAAGTAACTAAATGAACAAACCTCCAGAACTTTCCCAGGAAAGTACATGTCAGAGGGCTGTCCAGCGTCAGATGCTTAAGTCTAGCTGGGCCTCTGTCATAGTTCCCATTGCTTGTGTTTTCATCTTTAGGTAAATAGAAATATTTCACCTGTTATGTCACAGTTTAATCTGCGGGGCTTGGGCTAGAAGAATCAGACGGAATTGATGGAAGTTTTACTGTGTGGACAATGTGACCATTCACTCGGTTTGAGTGACACTGTTTTGTGTATATACATGGAGAAAAGTTTAGCAAGCCATCACTTACTATAACGGGGGCATGTGAGTGATTCTCAAACCAAAGAGCAGAGATTATCTCTTTGTGAGGACAAATTTGTTTAAGAGGCCCCCCCCTTGCCCACTTTCTGTGGTACTGGACCAGGAGCCAAATGTTTAGCTTCAATGTGACCATCTTTCCAGCATCCTTGAGGAAAAAGCTGCCTGCCAGCACTTGCATGAACAATATCTGTGAGCGATGGAAGGAAAAGAACCCAGAGGCAGGAAGAACCCAGTGGGCACTGAAGTCTGTAGAACCTGCCTGCAGCTCAGGAAAGAACCGGAAGGCTAAAAAAGGAAAGCGGAATTCTATGCCTTCCCTTCTTCCGTCTCCTCAAACTGCTCCCAGTCTTTAGACTCAAGAAATTCTGTCCTGGCCGCAGTGAATACAGTGAATACTCTAGTGCTTGTACGAACAGAGATAAAAGGGCACAGTCAACACAAAATAATGAGGCGTCCTTTCGAGTGACACACAGTCACCCCCTGTTCCGGTTCTGTGGGTCAGCAGAATGCTAGACGTGGACACGGGGGCCCAGCAACCGGCTTTTTGCCATAAAATTACCAGGATGTACGGACCAGACTCAGAAGGGCACTTGATCTGTTCATGGAGCATCATCGTTTAATTTTTGTTCAAAGCTCTAAAACAAAGTGGTGAAACATTAGTTACTCAGAAATCAGAGGGCAGCAGCAGAGGTAAGGAGTTGATGTGAGGATGGGAAGCAAGAAGAGACAAATGGGAGGTCCCCTACAAGATGTGTGCCGTCTCATGGCTAAACATGTCTGCCTCCTATCTGAGCAAGCAGAATGTGCGGAATAAATAATCTTTCTCTTACTGACAGATAATCTTGTACGCTTACAGCCTCTGGATCAAGCCAATTACTCTCATTGAAAATTGATGAATATTTTCTCTGTTTGACACTGTGTTGGGCACAGAAGATTTAAAAATGAGTAAAAAGCAATTCCTTTCTTGGAGATATTTACAATTTATTAGGAAAGAATAAATGACCTTCTAACATAAATCTGCAGAGTACTAATTGGCTTCAAAGCAGAAATAATCAATGAATCCATCCGCCCTTTCGCCTACTTTTTTATTTAGATACTTAAGGCCAAGGAAATTGTATTAGAACACAATTAAAATTGATTTTTAAAAATAGTCTATTTTCTTATTTGCTTTCTCTTTGTTTCTAAAACCTTTGATTTCAGCAGTAGACTAAAAATAATTTTTTAAATTTTTTTTATTTTTTAAAGATTTTATTTATTTATTTGAGAGAGTAAGTGAGAGAGAGCATGAGAGGGGAGAAGGTCAGGTGGAGAAGAGAATCTCTCCATGTGGGACTTGATCCTGGCACTCCAGGATCATGGCCTGAGCTGAAGGCAGTGGCTTAACCAACTGAGCCACCCAGGCACCCCAGTAGACTGAAAATAATTTTTTAAAAAGATTTTATTTATTTATTTTACAGAGAGGAACATAGCCAGAGAGGGAACACAAGCAGGGGGAGTGAGAGAGGGAGAAGCAGGCTTCCCGCTGAGCAGGGAGCCTGAGGTGGGGCTCGATCCCAGGTCTCTGGGATCATGACCTGAGCCGAAGGCAGTCGCTTAACCAACCGAGCCACCCAGGCGCCCCTGAAAATAATTTTTTAAAAAATATTTGTATTTATTTATTTGCAAGAGAGACAGAGATAGCGAGATAGAGCATGAGTGAGGAGGAAAGAGAGCCCCCTGCTGAGTAGGGAGGCCCAATTTGGGATCCCAGGATCCTGAGATCATGACATGAGCTGAAGGCAGACACCTAACTGACTGAGCCACCCAGGAGCCCCTAAAAAAACTTTTAACATCGAAAACACAGCTGCAGTTCTGAAAATGGTGGACAAAAGGCTTCAAAATAGAAAACAGGTATGATAAAATTTATGCACATTTCCAAATTTTACCCAGTTACTCTGAATCCTCTTCCAGACTACTAAAATAAGATTTTCAGTTAGCCACAGATAAGCACACAGACACCAATAAAAGTGTCATCTGCCAGCAGAGAAAAGAGATGACCAAAATGTCTAAAGCAAACAGGAGAATTAAAAAAAGAGTAGTTGTTGGGAGTCAGTCTATGACCCTAAATTAGATGAATACCGACTAAGGGCAGCAAGGGAACTAGAAGCCGGTTATTCCAACATAAGCACAAAGTATCAGCTGATGAGCAAAGCAAGGGGACAGGTAACGAGTTAAAAGAAAATTCAAAGAGTGCCAAGTTCTGGGGCATTCAGTAGGAGCTAGCAGCTCTACCCACCTTAAAAATCCCTAGGAAATCACATCATCATGAAATTGTTTTCCATAATGGTAGCCCTGAGTCATCAAGGAAAGCTTTAAATCCTGTTCGGTATTCTCTATTTTAAAAAGCAGGAAATGTTTTGGGGACAGGCAACTGAGTAATACATTTTAGAGTTTTACAGGCAAGATTTAGTTGGGTAGACATTTACATACTCCCTAGCAGCTGAAATGGCTCTGATTATGCAAGTCTGCAATGTTTTACCAAGAAAATTTTTAAAGAATTTCCTCTGGTAAATATCGACTGTGCTATATCATTAGAAAAACAGATTATATTTTCCAAATATCCATATAATTATTATTCTTTTTAAAGATTTTATTTATTTGACAGAGAGAAACACAGCCAGAGAGGGAACACAAGCAGGGGGAGTGAGAGAGGGAGAAGCAGGCCTTCCGCCGAGCAGGGAGCCCGATGTGGGATTCGATCCCGGGTCTCTGGGATCATGACCTGAGCCGAAGGCAGTTGCTTAACCAACTGAGCCACCCAGGCGTCCCCATATAATTATTTTTAAATACAAACATGACCTATATTGACAAAGATCACAAGATCCTGGACTTTTGGCAGATATCGTGATTAAATGAGCTTTTTTGGGGGGAAGGCAGTGCTGTGGGATGGGAGTGAGTTTTGCATGGGGGAGGGATATAGTTATGACCCAGAGGACAACTGTGATAGAGCAAGTTACTTGTCTCATTTCTTCACGGCCCTATGGTAGAACCTTTGTTATAATCTCAGGATGAATAAATAAGGTGTGGTACCCTTGCCATTGGGGAACTCGTTTCGTAGTTGATGTACACTGAAGATATAAGTAAATACAGGAAAGATTTAGATTAATCGACGAATGGTAAATCCAGATTTGTGGATTAAAAACAAACAAACAAACAAATAAGCAAACAAATGCAGGGAGTTTGAAATGAATCTCCAAACTTCTGAGGCCAACATTAATGGAAATCTATGGGACTTTGAAACCACAGGCTGGTTAGACCATTGGGCTGACCCAGTATTGCATTTCGTATATTCATATCATTTGGTTTTTAAAAATAAATACACATTTGAGTATAAATTCCTAAGGGAAACATGCAGTTTATTCGAAAAGACTAACTTTCCCATGTTTCTTTTAAACTAATTACAAAGAACTCAAAGATGCTGAGCCAAAGGACATAGGAAACTCTGAACGAATGTGACTTATTTTATATTTTTACACCTGCATTCTACATGCGGGAAATGGAAAAACGAGATTCTAAACATGGGATTTTAGCCTCTAGTTAAGGAACTATATGGCTCCTGAAATCATCCTACAGATGAAATCTTTAGAAACCTACAGATGAAATCTTTAGACACCAAAAAGTTGCTCAGATTACTACCATTTGCTTCACAAAATTGCCTGCTTGAAAAAAACAATCCAACCCTTTTACCATGCTCTATAAGTCTCAAATCATGGTTTGGAAACAATGCACATAAGACTGTGACAGCAATAATTACTTAGAATGAATGAATAAAAGCAAGATATTGGTTTTTTCTTTTCCAGGCAACATTTAAATGCACAATCTTTCATTTTAGATGCAGTAAATACCACAGAAGCCAGAAGATAAAGATGATGTCCCAACTCTCAAAAAACCATACCAAAAGGAGTGGGAATTCCACTCAGGCAGGCAGCTAAGACAAGCACTGGGGGTAAATCCTGCCAGCTTATTGCTCAGAAATAACGGTACATCTGAGTTATGTTACTGTGTAACTATCTTTTAGATCTATTTAGTGATACCCAATATACTAGTAGATTTCCAAACAGAACCACAAAATGGATGAAAATTTAGGGTAATTCTATACACACACACAGTGTGGTCCTTTAGTCATTTCTATCTTTAATACCTTTCCTTTTCCCAGTCACCCCTTGGTGCAGGTGTTAATGAAATTTGGAATGACTAACGGACCAAAAAAGTCCTAGGAAATCCATTAAATTGGTATTATAATCAGCCTCCACATATTCTTACTGAAATGTTACTTGACAGGTGTGGAGTGGGAACTAGAAAAACCAGAAAAGACATTCCACAGAAAGCAAAAAGGAGATTGATTATAAAGTTCGACCCTCTGGTAAACCAGAAATTAAAGACTTACTCACATGAGGTGAATTAACATTACAATGGTTGTCTGCTAAATAATTCTCCAAGCCTGCCTCGGGAGGTAGGGAAGTAACCTGTCACGGATGCTTACAGTGTGGACTGGATGACCACTTGAGAACAGGCTGTAATATGCAAGGAAGACTCTATAGTTTCCATGGTTCTTAAGAGAAACAGACACAGAGCTCACCTATAATCAAGAGCTTTAGCTAAGATAAGGCTTGCTCGCCCTTACGGTCACCCCTAGTGTCTGTTCCAACTTTGTTTCTGGCCACCTGCCTCAACACAGAGATCAGCTTGCGCTTTCACCAGTGCTCCCTTAAACATCTCCGGACGGCTCTAAGTCCAGGTGCAGAGAAAGTTGGGCATTCTCTTCCCTCTGTAAGGTCCTGTTTATAGACCTGATTTCCTAATCCAATGCCATCTCTCTCCAAATGAAAGACAGGGACTGTCCTAGGGTCTGAGCAAGATTTATGGGGACAAAACACAGTAATCTTCACCTCTATTGCAGAGAGATATAGAGAGACATGGGGTCATTGCCTTATGTTCTCCAGACCCTGGGGCCTCACCTGTGGTGTCCCGCCTCCCGTGTCCACCACAAAATCTCTGTGCAGTCAGTTCACACAAGCATTAGCAATGTCCAAGTCACCACATACTCTACACACCATTGCTATTGCTATCACCCTTCTCCCTATCATCTTTCCATTTACAGAGATTCTACACAAAATGCTTTCCCCAGTGTAGGCCAGGTTTAGTATTTAGAAAGAATTTCAGGCATATACAGAAAATACAGTCTATTAATGTTCTAAGGAGGTACTATGGTCGATATTTCTTAAGAGAAAATTCTATAAAGTTTTATTGATCAAAGGCTCTAGATTGTTCACTCTAGATTGATCAGAGAGATTTCAGCTGCTAAGGAATACATCAATGTCTACACACCCAAATCTTGCCTGAAGATCTATGAACCCTTCACCCTTTCCCCCTCACAGACCTTTCTCCCACAGCGGCACTTCCCACTCAGCATTTGCTTCCCAGAGCACCTGAGCTGACAGCACTGCGGTGAGATCGTTGTTCGTTTGCTTGGCATGATTAGCTGACTTCTAAGAAGAGTGTTGACTCGATTCAAATACTTACCTTACTTTAAATAGTAAAGGAACAAAGACTGTTCACTGAAAACTGATTTTCTTGGGTATCTCAACCTGTGTGATTAATTAGGTGACTGACGTTTGGGGGGGGGGGCTGCTTGTCTAGGGTAAGACCCTGATGGAGGTTTTCATCAAGGCTGCAAATGAAGGCCGTAGTATACAAAGAAGTGAAGCGAGAAAGAATATTACATGGAGCAGAAGAAACTAGAGATATGATACAGGCTGCCAAAAGGATCATGGGGTCAAAGCATAGGACTGATGTATAGCTTGGTCTGAGTCATGCATGCTGGGAAATGAGTACCTGACATCAGACTTCTCATATATGCCTGGCGTAGCTGCTTCCTAGGGCTGCCAGAATATATTGCCACAAACGGGGCGACTTAAGACAATAGAAATTCATTCTCTCACAGTTTGGGAGGCCAGAAGTCTGAAATCAAGGCGTCAAAGCATTGTTCCTTTTGGAACCTCTGAGAATCTGTTCTAGAACATTCTCCTAGTTTCTAGTGGTTGCTAGCAATTCTTGGCATTCCTTAGCTTGTGGTAGCCCAACGACACTGCCTCAGTTGTCACATGACATTCTCCCTGTGTTTTTGTGTCTCTGTATCCAAATTTCCTCTCTTATAAAAACAACAGTCATATTACATTTAAGACCCACTTTAATCCAGCATGACCTCATCTTAACTTGATTACATCTGCAAACTCTTTCAAAAAAGGTCACCTTCACAGGTTCTGAGTGGACGTGAATTGAGGGGAGGCACTATTCAAACCCAGTATAAATGGGAACATGAGTGATTAAAAACTAGTCTTTATATTGGTGTCATAAGAGATGAAAAGGCATTTTCACTGCTCTCTTTATCTTATAATCCATATCCAATGTTAGGAGATCCTACTGTCTCTACCATCAAAATATATCCAGATTGTAACCACTGTTAACTGCTTGCATTGCTACCACACTCATCTAAGCTGCCATCTCTTCTCATCTGAATTACCGGCAAGTCTCATAAGTCTTCCTGTTGCTGCTCATCTTCAATCTACTCAGAAGGATTCTTCTATAATGTCAGAGTATATCCCTCCTCAACGCAGAATCCTCAATGATCCTCCATCTCAGAGTAAGGCCAAAGTCCACACCAGGACCTACAAGTCCTCTCCTACTCTCAGAATTCATCTCCTACTCCTCTTACTTCCAGCTAAAATGGCTTCCTTCCTGTTCCTTAAACTAGAAAGGCACAGTCCTGCCTCAGGGCTTTTGCACTAGCCATTTCCTCCATCAGAAAACTCCTTCCCATAGACTCATGTACTAGCCCCCTCATTTCCTTCATATATTATTCAAAAGTGAATTCCTGGAAACTATGTATGGTGGCAGATATTAACTAGACTTACTGTGGTGATCATGTGACAATATATACAAATATCAAATTATGTTGTACATCTGAAACTGACTCAATGTTATGTATCAATTATATCTTAATTAAGAAAATAAGTTCTTAGAAAAGACTTTTTTTTTTTTAAGATTTTATTTGAGAGAGAGCGTGTGTGAGCACAGGGTGAGGAAGAGGGAGATGGAGAGAATCTCAAGCAGACTCCCCACTGAGCAAAGAGCCCTATGCAGGGCTTGATGCCAGGGCCTGGAGATCACAACCTGAGCGGAAACCAAGAGCTGGATGCTCAACCGACTAAACCACCCCAGCGCCCCATGGAGATTTTTTTCTAAATACTCTCTCAGTGGGAAAATAAAAATCATACATATAAAAAAGCAGATTCTCCTGTGAGGAACTTCAGTCTGTCACTCTGACACCTACAACTCCATTCCCTGCTTTATTCTTTTATTGAGATAGAGTTAACATATAACATTTATGAGTTTCAAGTGTGTAACATAGATATTTCCTGCAAAATGATCACTACAGTAAGTTAACATCATCACCATACACAGCCACAAAATTTTTTGCCTGTGCTAAAAACTTTTGAGATATAGTCTCCTAGCAGCTTTCAAATATGTAATATTATTAACTATGGTCATCATGCTGTCTATTACATCCTATGACTTATTTTATAGCTGAAAGTGTGAAGTATGTATGTTTTAACCGCCTTCACTCACTCTGCATAGCCACTCCCAACTCTGGCAACCACTAGTCTGTTCTCTGCAGCCATGAGCTTTTTTTTCCTTCCAGATTCCACATATACATGAGATAATATGCTATCTTACCCTTCTTATTTCATTTAGCATAATAACTCTAAGGTCCATCCATGTTGCCGCAAATGCCAAGATTTCCTTTTTTATGGCTGAATTTTATATATATCAACACACACACACACCACATTTTCTTTATCTATTTATCCACTGATGGACATTTACGTTGTTTCCACATCTTGACTATTGTAAATAGTGTTGCAAAGAACATGTGGGTTCAGGTATCTTTTTAAGTTAGTACTTTGTTTTCCTCAGGCAAACACCCAGAAGTGAAATTGCTGGATCATATGACATTTCCATTTGTAAACTTTTGAGAAAACTCTCTACTGTTTCCCTTAGTGGTTGCAGCAATTTACATTCTCGCCAAATGTGCAAGAAGGTTCCCCTTTCTCCACATCCTCACCAACACTTGTTGTTTCTTATCTTCATGATAACAGCCATTTTAATAGGTGTGAGGGGATCTCACTGTGGTTTAATCTGCATTTCTCTAATGATTAGTAATGTTGAACATCTTCTCATGTACCCGTTGGCCAATTGTACGTCTTCTTTGGAAAAATGTCTATTCAGGTCCTCTGCCTTCCCTGCTTTATTTTGTCCTTAGTACATATCCCTGTCTAACACACTATGCATTTTAACCATTTATTTTCTATTTCCCCTAGTCAAAGGGAGACTCCACAAAGCAAGCAATCGTATCTAACTGGCTTACTGTGGTTTCGAATAGTGCCAGGCACATAGCAAGCACTCAAAACATATTTACTGAATGACAGAATTTCTCAGAATAGTTTATATTACCACAATCGAAGGAAAGAACAGGTGTAAAAGGTGGGTTGGGGGGCGAGGGGAGAAACACCTAAAGAAAATTCTAATGAATAAGAGCTATAATTATAGCTTTTATTTATTGTCTTCTGTCAATCATTTATTCACAATTTTCTAATTGCATTCGTGACAAATATCTGGGTTCAACAAAAAAGGAGTGAATGCACTAAGTGAAGTTTGTTTCTTATTCACGATGTTCTTCTTTTGATTTTGCATCTTTACTCTCCTGGATTCCCAAGAGAACCGCATCCGCCTCGAGTATAGTTGTATCTGTGGTCGCTCCCAGGAACCTAGATGTAAGTTCAAGATCTAATAGCCGCAGCCGGACTCTGGTTCCCTTCTGGTATTTCCTAAATAGCAAGAAAAACAATTCCATGAATTTTGCATATCACAGTATGAACAACTGGTTTAAAGTAAAGCTCAAATTCTAATTTTAATGTAGGGGCTCAAAATAAAGACGTTAATATATATTTTTAAAAACAACAACAACAACAAAACTTTATACCAGTATCTGAGAAATAGTTGTTTTTGACAGAAAAGTAATCTAAATGCGTCAGAATTTTTACCCTAAGGTGACTTTTAAAGATTTTATAAGCAAAATAAAAACATAGTCCAAACTAAAATTCAAACAATTCCTGAAATTGACATTTATTTTAATATGTCCCTCATTTTTTAAAATCAGAGTGATATCAAAGGGAAAAAAAGATTTTCAGATATATTTTTTTCTTCTAAAGTTAAAATCTTCTTTTAAATAAAGGAAATTTTACAAAACCAAAGTGGAAAAAAGTCTAAATGTGAATCTTAATATTGACTGCACTGTAATTAGTAATTACACTAGTGTAATTAACTTGTAATTAGTGCAATAACAGCCATAACATGCATGATGGCTCACTTGGTCAATAAAATCATATTTTATAATACCAAACAAAAACTTCAGCTCGTTTGCCATCTTTCTTGATCAAGTATTTTAAGAGTGTAATAATATCAACGTTACAAAAAGGTGCAGGAGAATGAAAATATTGCCACTGATTGAAATCCAAAAATCTTTCAAGATCTAAATATACAGGTATACCTTGTTTCATTGTGCTTCCCTTTGTATTTTGCAGATACGACGTTTTTTTACAGATTGAAGATTTGTGGCAACCCTGCGTGGAATGAGTGTATTGCTGCCATTTTTCCAACAGCATTTGCTCACTTTGTGTCTCTTTGTCACATTTTGGTAATTTGCACAATATTTGTAACTTTGTCACTATTATTATAATTGTTATGGTGATCTGTGATCAGTGATGAGAACTCAGATGATGGCTAGTAGTATTTAGTAATAAAGTATTTTTTAGTAAAAATATATGCAGTTAACCTCTGTAGTGACTGAACTGCAGAGGTGGACTTACATGTGGATTTTTTTCAATAAATACAGTACAGTACTGTACGTGTACTTTCTCTTCCTTATGATTTTCCCAATAACATCTTTTTTTTTGCTTTTGTTTTTTTTTTTTTAGAGACAGAGAAAGTGTAAGCATGAGCAGGGGAGGGGCAGAAGGAGAGGAAGAGAGAGGATCTCTTGCCCAGAACGGAGCCCAAGGTGGGGCTTGATCTCATGACCCTGAGATCATGACCCAAGCTGAAATCAAGAGTCAGACACTTAATTGACTGAGCCACCCAGGTGCCCCAATAACATTTTCTTTCTCTAGCTTACTTTATTGTAAGAAAATATATGTGTATATATAATACACATAATATACAAAATACATGTTAATTGACCATATTAGCAGTAAGGCTTCCGGTCAACAGTAGGCTAGTAGTAGTTAAGTTTCTGGGGTGTCCAAAATTATACCCAGATTTTCAACTGCATGGGGGTTAGCTCCCCTAACCACCGCATCAAGAATGAACCGTACATTGCTTTTTGAGACACAATTTCGACACTATTACTGCACACTTACTAGGCTAACGTACAGTGTAAACCTAACTTTTACATGCACTAGGAAACCAAAAAATTCATTTGGCTCATGTTATTGCAATATTCGCTTTACTGTAATGGTCTGGAACCAAGCCTCTATTATCCCTGATGTATGCCTGTGTACTTTAAATATTCCAAGTTAATTTTAAAATTAAATAATTTTACATAAATGTAAAGTAAAAAAACAAAGTTCCCCCATAAAGTCACTGGAAAAGGATTTCTGTAGACCATATAATGCAGTCTCCACACAATGTCTGATTAAGTATTCTGAAGGAATTTATAAATGGTCCATAAAGTAAACATGATTCTCTCTTTTTTTTAAGATTTTATCTATTTATTTGACACACAGAGAGACAGAGAGAGAGAAAGAGAGAGAGAGTGAGCACAAGCAGGGGGAGCGGCAGGCACAGGGAGAAGCTGACTCCTGGCTGAGCAAGGAGCCCGATGCGGGACTTGATCCCAGGACTGGATCATGACCTGAGCCGAAGGCAGACGCTTAACCGACTCAGCCACCCCAGTGCCCCAGGCTATTTGTTTTTTTAAAAAGACATATTTTGGGGGGCGCCTGGGTGGCTCAGTTGGTTGAGCGACTGCCTTCGGCTCAGGTCATGATCCCGGAGACCCGGGATCGAGTCCCACATCGGGCTCCCTGCTCGGCGGGAAGCCTGCTTCTCCCTCTCTCACTCCCCCTGCATGTGTTCCCTCTCTGGCTGTGTTTCTCTCTGTCAAATAAATAAAATCTTTAAAAAAAAAAAAAACAAACACATGTTTTTTCCTTCTGATTATAGAAGTAAATGTTCTTTTGTAAGACTGTAAAATGGTGACATCAGTCATTTTCTAGTCCTTCTATATGTACATTTACATGTATGTACACATGAGTATTTGACAGCATAGGTCTATCTTTGTTTAAAAAATTAAAGAGATATCCCAGAATATTAAGTGAGGCATAGCTTTATATTCTTAGAAAACAGCAATTATAGGACATATTCAATAGGAATTAACCACTGGGAAAATAAGGTTAGTGCATAGACAAGGTAAAGCTGAACACTGGAGTTGTAACCTATGTTCTAACAGATACTTCCATTTGTCCTCAAGCAGGACTTGTGATTCACGTGATTCAGGCAGTCGGCTTTCATTCACATTGACCCTCACCCCCTCCTTTCCTTCAACATCCAGTTAGCAAGTTCAGTTTATTTCTTTAACACATAGCTCTTGAACTTAACCCTTCAAGTTGTCACCCCTTAGCTGAAGCTTGAGGTCTCACGTGATCTTCTCAGAGCCCACGTTTCTAGCCTGCTTCTCAAGATGGGTCCCCTATCTTGGCCTAACACCCATTCACACATACTTCCATTCCTCTGTACCCTCTGCACCTTTGCTTCTGTTTGCCAGCACCGTGTATATTTCGTGTTTATCCCACTGATTAAGTTCTAGGTCGAAATGGATCCACCAAATGCAGCTCCCGAGACCTTAATATTCTCTTTGTCAGAATGAAGAGTCTGTAACTGGAATTCCCATGGAAGAAAGAGGTTTTGAGGTTCTAGACTTGGATGTAAATCTGAGCCCCGCGACTTACTAGTTGGGTAACCCGGGGTAACTTGCTTTCCCGGAACCACAATCTCGTCATCTACAATGAAAGCAATTCCGACCACTTTGCAGGTGAAGGTTAAAAGGGATATGTTGAAAACACTTAGCATATGACTGCAAATATCAGCACCCCTCATATACTTGTATTGGTTATCTGTAGAAGTCTCTGATTTCTCATTGGTCTGTATGTTCCCCCAAGATCTGGCACTGTTATTCATCTCTGTGTCCTTTCAGGACTGATGCAGCAGGTCCTCAAATGTCTGTCAATAAATTAACATGACACTTGCTGATAAAAGCCACCAGGTCCCAGATGATCCAGAATTTCTATTGTCTTGGCTTTAGCAGCTATGTAGGCTGGTACGTTTACTTAACCCTGCTGAAATTTGCCTGGCGCTGTGCTAGTATATAATGGTTAATAAATGTTAGTTTTTTTCTTCCACTACTCATTGTTAGCTTATTTCTTTTTACCCATTTTCTGGAGCATCACTCATCGGTAGATTATAAACTAATCATGAGGAGATGAATAGTAACTTTTTATAAAAACAGCTGAACGAACAGGTCACAAACACGGAGGGACAAAAAATTCTGGGCAAAGTCATAACAAGGAAGTTCGCAGTGTAAGTGATTCTGTGTCTGTCATATTAATGACACAAATTTCCGATAAAAATCAAAACAGAAACACCATGAGTGCCCATTATGCTTGGTAATTTATGGAAGTCAAAATGTGTCCCCATTTTTAGATGTGGTAGCCTTTTTCTTTTTTCTTAAGGCTTTATTTATTTATTTTAGAGAGAGAGAAAGAAAACTAGTGGAAGGGGAAGAGGGAGACAGAATCTCGAGCAGACCCCTCACTGAGGGCACAGCCCGACACAGGGGTCGATCTCACGACCCTGAGATCATGACCTGAGCCGAAACCAAGAGTACAAAGCTTAACGAACTATGCCACCCAGATGCAGTAGCTTTTAATGACACGAAAGCTTTGCCTTCATCTTTAAAAAGTATGGAAATTCTGGGAATTACACAGTGAAATGGAAATGGAGATGAAAAGCAAACTGTAGGCCTTTATAAGTGTGTTGAAAGAAGAATTATCCAAATATACACATTGTGCACTATAGAAAACAAAACAAACCGTTAAAAGATTCTCTTACATCTGCTATCCAGAGTAACTGTTTCTACTTTTATGGTACTTCCTTTTTACTCTGTCTTATTACAGCTATTTCCATGTGTTATCTCCTTTATCAGACTATAAGATCCTTAAGGGCAGGGATTTCATATCTGTCCATTATGGTATCATGTATATTTCACATAATGTAGCCTTCTGAACAGTGGTTTTCACATTTCCAGTATACCAGAAACACCTGGGGTACTGGTTAAAAATGCAAATGGAGGGAAGCAACCCAGAGGGTGAGCTGGCAAATCTGCGGTGGAACCTGGAAACTGAGGACCTTTTCAGCAAGCTTCTGAGGTGATTTGGACTCAGGCTCCTCTGGTCACCACTTGAGAAAAATCTGGCCTAGAATTATGTTTATTATCGACAGCCAAGTGCACGAGGACACTGTACATAAATACAAAAGGCCAGTAAAATGAGGACCTGTGACAAAACTTTGTGGCCACCATTAACAAGCCTCAAGAGTAACAGATGTTTTCCTTAAGTGATGACAGTCTTTTAGGGTAATTTAGATAGGTGGAAGAAAAGAAGAAAGAAAGGGAAGAAAGGGAGAAAGAGAGAAAGAAAGAAAGTCAGTCAGCCAGTCAGGAATGGATAATGGAGAAATACACCTACAAAGAATTCTATGAACAAAGGCCACTGATGGCCCGGAGTGGGGCTTCCTCCCTGCACTGAGACTGTGTGTTCTAGAAAATCCACACATGGAAAGCTCAGCATACTTCTCCAAGAGAAACAGCAGCCCCGCAATTACTATGGAGTTCATTCTTGCCTTAACTTTGAAACACTTTATTAAAGAAAAAAAAATAACTAATGTATTTCTGAGAATTCCACTTCTCCCAATGTAATTCAAGGTGAATCTTCAGTATTGTAGTCTTTGATAATCACTAATATTACTTAGTCTTCCCATTTGGGTTTCTACTGTCCCACATAACATTAAAATGAATATGTCAGGGGCTCCTGGATGGCTCAGTTGGTAAAGCATCTGCCTTTGCTCAGCTCATGATCCCAGGGTCCTGGGATCAAGCCCCATGTTGGGTTCCCTGCTCAGCAGGGAGTCTGCTTCTCCCTCTCCCTCTGTCCCTCCTCCCCCACTTGTGCTCTCTCTCGTACTCTCACTCTCAAATATATAAAATCTGTTAAAAAATAAAAAATAAAATGAATACGCTAGTAAACTCTTTTCTCAGACTGTTTATGCAGCCTTTACATGGTCACTTTATTCAAAGATTTTGGCCTAAAGTATAAAAATCCAGAAAAGGCAATGTGGTGATTGAAAATTATGGGCTCTGGAGTCAGATAACGAGACATATGCACAGTTTTATCACTTGCAGATATGTAAGTCTGAGCTACTTTAGCTCTGTTTCAGGGTCCTCATTTGAAAATGGGAACCCATGTCCTAGGCTCTTGTGAGCATGAAATAAATTAACACATGCCAAGCCCTTATAAATGTTCACAAATTTAGTCCTCACCATCACTCACCATCAGCACCAGTATTGCCATCATCAACACAAACTCAATAAAAAGTCCTCCACGCTGGAGTGGTGCAGAGTGTAAGACCACTTTCCGTTACAACTGAATCAGTACAAGATTCCCACAGAAGGGAAATTTGGAGGTGGGTTTTCTCTCCATATTTGCTTTGATTCAAATTTTACTTGTTTTTTATAGGCACTCTTTTCTTAAAATATATTATAACCAAAATGATATATAAAAATGAAAACCATTTCTTTTGAAATAAATGTTGAATTTCCAATAAGGATGTGAGGCAAAATAGCTCCGAACAAAAAGGAAGTAAAATTCAGAGAACTACACACTGAACTGTCCACATTTCCCAGCACTGATCACAACATAACATAATCACAACATAAAAACGAGAAAACCACATATACTGTTAGCTACAAAAGAGTCACAGTGATTTATCTACTCTCGTACTCTTTTTGGGAGGGGCTCAGGAAGACAGAGGGGCAGGAAAAGGGGTCTCATTTTACCTACCTGCTATCCCTCTTGCTTCATTAACTTTTGGTGGAGTTAAGCCTTTTATGCATCTATTTCTACCATTTCTTAGAAGAGGAAGATAACAATTTCTATAGATTCATTATTTGTTCTTCCAAGAAGCAATCTTCAGCTTCGTTTTCAATTTGGTAGTAGACTTAACTTCTAACTTAATCAACTACCCCCTTTCATGGTTCTTCTCAACCTGAGTCTGTCTCCTGGGTCTTCTTTCTATAATGGAGTTTTATTATTCTTTTATCTAGTTCTTCCTCATTCCTTTGTATCAATGGACTTTTCTACCAGTTGCACAGACACCCATAACAAAATTTTGCTACAATGTTAAACGGGTTCACAGATGACCTGAAGACCATCCACAGACCTCTAAAATTAAGCAGCCTCACTCTAGATTTTAAGTCTGTTTCTTTCTTGAAGGAAAAGAAATGGGCTCTCATTTTATTAACACATCATGGCCCTGTGATAATTACTGCTGTTTTTTTTTTTAATTACTTCTGTTTTATCTCCAAAGTACTTTTTTTTTTTTAAGATTTTATTTATTTATTTGACACAGAGAGAGATCACAAGTAGGCAGAGAGAGGGAGAGAAGAGGAAGCAGGCTCCCTGCTGAGCAGAGAGCCCCATACAGGGCAGGACCTTGAGATTATAACCTGAGTGGAAGGCAGAGGCTTTACCCACTAAGCCACCCAAGTGTCCCCAAAGTACTTCTTAAGAAAACCCAGGACTAGTTACTGTACAAGCTCATGGAGCTAACGCTCAAAGCCACACAAAGCCATACAGCTTTATTTTCTAAAGGATATAAAAATCCATAATAAATGTAAAGAAAAAAATTTTCTTTTATTATCCTTGGTCCCTTAAGTAAGTCTACCCTATAAAGAAGTGAGTAAGGACTGGTGTGAAAAGATGAATTAGATGCACAGCAGCATTACGTTTTCAAATTAAAAATATGGAAGAAAAAAGATAAATCAATAAAAAGTACCCAACAAAAAAATAGGTTTAAGATGATTGTCTTAAGAGGCTGGATGGACCCAATGTCTTGAATATTGGGCCCACCATAAAGCACAAGTCTGCTAAAATGTGTCAGAAATGCTTAGAGGTAACTTTTTGGTTGTCACAATGCTCAGGCTGACATTTAGCAGAGGGTGGGTGGAATGCAGACATTCTGGAACATACAGAACTCTCTGCACACCAGAGTTGTCCTGAATTTGTGCTAGACGCTGATGTGGGTGGAAAACCTACTTAGAATTTTCTAAGCCTAGAACTATATCTGCTAAAGATAACAAGTTATTTTTTTAAATAAAAGTTTAAGTATACACTAAATTGCCAAAAGTGTGATTACTGTGTAAATGAAAAGAAGACTGACTGTTCCGAATGCTCACTGTTTCAGAAAAATCACATCATCTTAAACAAGACCACCATTTCATTTTTGTGTTTCACTACATGCGGTAAGTGTATCTTCTTTGTAGTTTAACCTTTGGGCTACTCTTTGCCTTGGCAGATCAGTTCCCTCTACATCTGCCTTCTAAAATACATGATTTAAGTTCTTATCTTTCAGTGAATGGACTGATAAAAACTTAACTAAAATACGCATAATACCATACACCACAGGCCAACATGACTTTTTGTGATAACAGAAACACTTTAGGTTTGAGCACTTGAGATATGGCCAGTGCAAGTGAGGAACTGGACTTCTAAATTATACTTAATTAATGTAAATTTAATTAAAAAAGCCACATCACAGTGCAGCTCTAGACCATTTCAAACTGAGAAGTAAGCATACTTGTCCCACAATATGTAAATATACATTGTGGCAGAAAGGCTAGTTTTGCAGGAAAGATAGCACTTTGAAATAATTTGTTGTGATAAATACCACTGATTAGATTCGGCAATAATAAAGTCGCATACCTGTCTGCCTCAAACATTTCTTTCCTTTCTGTTACCTTTTATATTCTTCCTCGATTCTATGTGTGACATTGTACTAGACCCATAAGCAACGGAACTGTCTTATTAGACAGTTATAATTAAGTTCTCCATAAAGATAGCTTCCCCCATATCACAGGCATAAAATTAAGACACATGGAAGTAAAATCACTTGTCTAATGCCTCAAAGTGGTATGAAAGGATTCACGGATTTTTTTTCCTCTTCCTTTTCTCAAGTTCTCAATTACCTGTAACTTCTGGCTAGAACTATAAACTTAATCCCTTTAGGGGTGCTAAGAATTTACCACCACTTCATATAAGCTTATAATGTCTTCCCTTTTAAATAAAACATAGGCCACACTGTTGTCATCTAACTCATTATTTTGACTGTTCCCCCACTGGAAAAATGATGACTTTCAGTGGTAACAAATAACATTAAAAAAAAAAATCTCTGTGGCTTCATGCAATTTTGTCTCTTTTTTTCCTTTTTTTTTTTTTAAATTAGGAAAAACATCCCAGATACTACTTTTTTCAGAAATCTTATATTTCGTATTAAAACCACCAAATACCACTGTCTTGAAAGGCAAATAGGATGTCTCCAATGAGCACATTCAAAATAAAAATAGCCTGTGTTTCTACTGCTTGGTGTGTTTCTTTCTTTTAACTTCAAGTGTTTGCCTCTGACTGATCCTTGCGAACTGCAGCCTAAACGGATTCAATCGCAGCCTTCACCAGGACTGCTCTCTACAACTGCGCACTTTCTCAGACCATATGCTTAAGTAAATGAGCCTGCATGGCTGAGCTGTTTAGGAAAAGGGCAATTAAATCTGGTTTTGCATTTCTTTATTAAGGACATGGTTTAAAGACTTTCCTTTGGAGAGGTTTCTGACATTCTTTCCACAGACATTCTTTAACATCTGTCAGTGCATGCTAGTGAGGGTTCTCATAGACTTAAAATAGAAGCCCTGTGACTAGTTCTTTGATAGAAATATATTAATAATACAAAGCTGACAAATTTAAGGCTTGGATTAAACCTCAGTATCTAAAGAGAATATTGTGAGGAATTCTGACTTTGCTAGTCAATTCAGCTGTCTTGCTGTAATCATAATTTTCAGAGGTTTTAAAGATAGTTCTTTTGAAATCATTAGACATCTATGTTTTTATTCCAATGAGTTAAAACAGTTTAGAACTTTTTCGGATTTTCATACAATTCTTCATTTAAAGCTTTAGAACTTAAGTAAATTTGTTCTTTTCCTTTTTGGAAAGAAAAAGTTAAAATATTTCTATTGGTTCAATTAGCACCTATTTGATATTTTTACTAATTCAGGCAAATGTTCACAGTAATGTTGACCTGATATGAAGCCAGGGACTTGTCCGTGTGCATGTGTGTGTGTGAGAGACAGAGAAAGAGCACGGGAGCATACATATAAGCGAGAGAGCACATGTGGAAATGTGCATACTTTGTTCTTTAAACTTTGTGGACATCAATTCTTTCATCTTTAAAAAAGCACAGTGTTAGAAAAGATCTAAGGTCTTTCTCAGTTTATGATTTTGTTCTACTTTCATACAATGCTACATATTTGAAAACTGATAGAATGTAAAATGATTTCAAGTGCAAAACTGATTAAATATATGCAAAATGCAAGATTTTAATAATTTGTATTAGCTATGTAAAATATATAAAATGTTATTATAGCCTTACATATTCTATGCAAACTACTTGGTGCATTCTGGATTTGTCTCACTTTTTCAAGATACCATCTGCCACGTTTCCCTGACCTATCTGGTCTATACTGCTTCTTTCTGTCTAATCTGTCAGATGTCTTTCAGGATTTTCTCACCACCATATTATCCATACTGTATTATCAAGCACAGCAGCTATGGTTAACAAAATAAAGGCAGGAAATGTTCATAAACTTCTATAGCTCTCCAACATTTCCACTCGTTAAAATTTAAAATGCAGCACAAATCTCAATTTCTAATTTATTATCCCAGGTCTTTTGGAGATGTAAATGGGAAACAAAATTATAACTAGAACTTCTGCTATCTGAATTATTACCAAAAGCCCTTTGAAAAAAAACCTAATGATTATCCCTTTTAAAAAAAAAAAAACCAGCGAATGTGCTTATCTGCTAGGCCGAAATACACACTGTGAGCAACTGTCAATTGGAAACCTACTTCCCACTGTGGCGATGAGCAATGGATACTGTTCATAACACCAACTGCACTCCCTCGAGCTGCAATTGCCTTAAATAAGGATTTTTATTGGTTTCTATAATTCTACTATAAATGTATGATTTTGTTTTTCCCTTGAACCAAGTTCTTTTTAACCTTTACTGTGCTAGTTAGTATTCTGTGTCACCATAAACAGAAGTTTTGTCTCATTCAAGCACTGATTTTATGACATGTGAAGACAAAACATTTTTAAATTATAACTTTACTTTTTAATAACGTGGAATTGCATACAATGTAATATATTACATATAGAATCAATAATCTTTTCTCAGAGCTACAAAATAAGATGTATCAAGATTTGAGACACCTGAGGTATGCTGAGGACTAACACTGGGATCAAATGGAGGGAGCTAGCAGTATGACAGCAAAGCAAAAAGGGATACACTTTGGGGTGTATCATTTTTAAGCAAAGATATGTGTGTGTTGCCAGAGAAAAGTTTTGTCAGCACAGAAGAGAGGAAGGAGTATCAGCTCTATATAGTTATAGAAAGATCTAGGTTTAACTCACTGAGTGCAAGAAACTTACCTTGAAAGGACTGTTTATTTATCTGTAAGAGGAGGGTAATCTCAAACAACTGGCAAGGCTGATGTGGAGCTTCACGCATTATAAGGTATGGAATGTGCCTGGCACATAATACATACTCAAGAAATACTAGCCATTATGAAATTCACCACATTCATACTTATATAAAGCATAACAGGCAACTGAAAGGATGGTAACTTCAAATATGGATTCATAGAAGACACTAGAACACTGTTCAAATGAACAAGTCTAGTAGCAATCTTCCGTGTATATAAAAGAAACAAAAGGAAAGTAAAACTCACTGAAGGCATTCTTTTGAGTTTGAATTTGAAGCTGAGGGAGGAGGCTAATAAAATCCAGAAATTACTTTATAATTTATAGGGCAGATTTATTGACCCTACAGGGAGTCAACTGGAAGGCATAACAGAATTGCTTGCAGAAGATTTTTACAATTTTCCCCCCTTTCTTCTCTTCTCCTTTCCTTTTCTTAAAAGTACTGATGCCAAGGGTCCAACCCAGACCTACTCTGTCAAAATCAATGGGGTAGAGCTGGAGATTCATGCACATCTGGGAAAAAGCTCCTCAAATGGGTCTGGTCTCCCTGACCTTGTTCAAAAAGCATTGGTTAATGTGTTCTTAAGTTAGAGTCTCTGAGTCTTTGTCTCAATCAAATTCCAAATAAATTGTTCATGGTAGTTTCTACACCAAGCTGAATCTTGCCTAATTCAAGCTTTAATTTCCTAACAAGTGCATGCAGTACAGACATTATGTAGAAGGTCAAAATGAGAACTGCACTTTTAAATGTCAAATATGAGACACACAAAGTTGTTTTGCCATTATAAATACTGAAGAGATTAATATGTATCTTCATCTGAGCAAAGGGCTGAATCATTTTATGTTGAGTATGTAAGATTTACCGCAGTTAAGGATGTATTTTCATGACCAAAAGATTTTCAAAATCACTTTCACAGTGCTTGAAAACCTAACACTAACATAAACAACAAGAGTAAATTAAGTTCGAAAAATTACCTTATGGCAGATGTTATCTCCTCATTACCTAAGCTCTAAAACATCTCTGATTATTTACCGCACTGGTAGAATCTCTTTCTCCAGATTCCTAATTCTCTGCACTTTTCAATACATTAAGAAAATGGAAGACTTCTGAATTCATTGTACCAACCCATTTTCAGAGCTTCCTTTTTTCTTTTAATCTTGTTTCTCTCTAAATTACTTATTGAATAAGTATTGTTGAATTTTCAACACATACCTACTCAACATCTTTATGAAGAGGATACCAAGAAGAAAGAGAAGAACTATCCTCCCCCCTCCCAACCCACAGTCAAAAGCGGAGTGAAGAGCCATATTCCACCTTGGTTGGACATAGAACTACTTTAGCAGGTTGGTCCTGATTTCTGTGCCCTTTCAACAAGAGATGAGACTATCAGATGCCTTTTGGAAAGCCAAAAACTTAAGAGATGGTTATTGCAGTAACTTATGCGGGCTGGCAAGGGTGAGAGTGGAACATTTCTTATAAAAGAAATGGACCCATACTGCAGATTTCCTGTAATCCAGAGTGTTTTACATTTTTAAACAGTGTCCAGGGTAGGCTAAGAACCAGTGTCAATGAGGAGAAAAGACGGAAGGGAGAGGAGAAAGGGGCAGCTGAAGGTGCAGGGGGTGGAATACAAAACTCCTATCACAGGCCAATACTGAAGTTAAAAAGACCCTTAGACTTGGAAGAGAGCTTGTGACTTGATCCTTGGTTGAGATTTGCCCTTTGCACCTCCAAATCTGGGCATATTTACTGCACACTCTAGTTCATGCCCTTTGATAAAAAACTGAGGTCACAGAAGCTTAGAGAAGTTAAAATTAGAAATAAAAAAGAAAACTAACTAGTTTAAAGGCATTTCATGTTGATAATGTGGTTTTAGATTAAGTTCCAACTCAATAAAAATCAGTAATGTGGTTTTGCTACCCCAGAAGTTAATGGAATTTTCAGCAGAATTAGTACAAATACATATGCCACATAATAGTCCCAATCTCCCTTTCACACGTCTCTCACCATATCTAAAGAATTGTCATCCGCCTGGTAACATGATCATAGGGTCATTATTATTTGGGGTCTCTCCTGAAGAATATGATACAATAATGTTATGTTGAATGCCAAATTAAGGGAAGGAAAGCATTTAGCAGGTTGAACAAAAAAACACAAAAGAATAGAAAGAGGACCTTATTACATGAGTGAAGAAATCTGAAAGGCTTTAATATTAAAGAGGTCACAATATTTATTTCCTGCATCTATTTTGTGTACCTCCAAAAAGAGAAATAAGAAAAATGGGTAGAAATTACACAATGGCCAACTTAGGACACTTCAGTTTACTATGAGGAAGAACTTCTAACAGAGTTGGCTGGGAAGAGAATTGGTTGGTTGTTTTGTGTATTAATGGAGGAAATCACAAGGAATTTTTTTCCTTCTGATTTAAGAAAAGAAACTATTTCTGAGAATATTGGTATCTCTAGACTGATTTTGCTCTAAATGCTAATAGAATAACATATTGTCGAGTCAAAAATCTTGGAAAGGAATTCTGCAAAAAAGAAATATTACATACTTTATAGAGTCTCTGAATCAAAATCAAAGTACCTATTTATAATTAAAATTACAAATAAAAGCTTTTTTGTTTGCTTCTGCTTTTACTCGGTAGGAGGCTGTGGTTATTTCTTTGGGGTTAGATAATGATATCGTTTTAAAGTTCTTACTACCCAGAAAACAACATTCAAAACATACTAAAATTCCATAAGAACAGTGTTAGCTTAACTTAGCATTTTGACTAATATAAGTATCGCTAAATAAATTATGTTTTTAAAGTAAAGTAAAGCAAGATAGCATAGTGATTTAATTCTTCCCTTTACAACAAAAAGGGATTAAAGGTCCTTAATAAGAAATTCTTAACTTTGACAAGCACTTAGCACCCCTCTCAAATTCTAATTACCTGCATCTAGATTCCCTTGTCCCTGGCAAATGGACTTTCTAAATCGGTGCCTACAAAATGGGAGAAAAAAAATATCTCAAGATCCTGGAGCTTTTTAACTTGCCAAAGAAGACGTGAATGAGGGGCGCCTGGGTGGCTCACTTGTTAAGCGGCTGCCTTCGGTTCAGATCATAATCCGAGTTACGGGATCCAGCCCCGCATTGGGCTCCCTGCTCGGCAGGAAGCCTGTTTCTCTCTCTCTCACTCCCCCTGCTTGTGTTCCCTCTCTAGCTGTGTTTCTCTCTGTCAAATAAGTAAAATCTTTAAAAAAAAAGAAGACGTGAATGAGCAGCTAAATTCTGTTCAGAGTACAAATGTCGCGTCATATTAATAGTTAAAGAAAGCCATAACTTACGGGTTTGCTGACTAGATAGCTGAAACCTTGGATAACAAACTGAGAGTGTTCCCCAATTTTCTCATTGTATGTGAACAGTTCTATGATCATTACACAATCTTGGACAAGACTATCTTCTTTTGTAATGGGAATCAGCACAGTAGCGACCCTACTAGGATTTCTGGCCAGACTGTACAAGACACTACAATAAAAGTTTAGTCAGGACACACCCTGATTGAATGAATAAAGACTTCAGGTGTATAACTAGCTACTTTCTGTCACAATTAATGTGGGTCTGACTGTAAGGTTTCCTGTGGCTGGCAAATTGATGTGTAAGGGGGTTGACGTCTGTTAGGGATGGAGAGCAGTTGACAAAGTTTCCAAAGATGCCCTGTTCACAGAAATTGGATTCAACTCTTGATGGACGTCAGTTAGCAAATCTATGAGAGAAGCAACAGTAGCTGGACTTTTGAGGAAGTGTTTCTAGACCCTCTCGGTTGAGAGCAGGACCCATGTGACCACGCCTATGGGAACACAGCATGAGTGCTGACGAAGATGGCCCCCCACGACGGCCTGCTCTAGATCTGGTGCTCCAACCTGCCAGTTCGTTCACTGGCTTAGTCATTCAACAAATATTTCAGAAAAGCCCAACTGCGGCAAGTACTGTTCTAGGTGCTTGAGTAACCAACATATAAATAAGACCGAGTCCCCGCGCTCACAGAGTTTACATTGTGGTAGGGACAAAAGGACAACACACCAACCAGAAAAGAGTAAGTGCTGTAGAGAAAATTAAAATAAGGTGATACGATGGAGAGGGATGACGTCAGACTGGATGGTGAAGGACGGAATCTCTGAACAAGTGCCATTTTGAGATACACCTTACACCAGTCAGAATGGCCAAAATTAACAGGATGGGAAACAAGTGCTGGAGAGGCTGTGGAAAAAGGGGAACCTCTTACACTGTTGGTGGGAATGCAAGTTGGTGCAGCCACTTTGGAAAACAGTGTGGAGATTCCTTAAAAAATTAAAAATAGGGGCGCCTGGGTGGCTCAGTTGGTTAAGTGACTGCCTTCGGCTCAGGTCATGATCCTGGAGACCCAGGATCGAGCCCCATATCGGGCTCCCTGCTCGGTGGGAAGCCTGCTTCTCCCTCTCTCACTCCCCCTGTTTGTGTCCCCTCTCATGCTGTGTTTCTCTCTGTCAAATAAATAAATAAAATCTTTAAAAAAAATTAAAAATAGAGCTATACTATGACCTTGCAATTGCACTACTGGGTATTTGCCCAAAGATACAGGTGTAGTGAAAAGAAGGGCCATATGTACCCCAATATTCATTGGCCACAATTGCCAAGCTGTGGAAAGAGCCAACGTGCCCTTCAACAGATGAATGGATAAAGAAGATATGGTCCATATATACAATGGAATATTACACCTCCATTAGAAAGGATGAATACCTAACTTTTGTAGCAACATGGACTGGATTGGAGGAGATTATGCTGAGTGAAATGAGCCAAGCAGAGAAATTCAAGTATCATATGGTTTCCCTTACTTGTGGTGCATAAGGACTAATATGGAGGACAGAAGGAGAAGGAAAGGAAATGGGAAGTGGGGTAAATTGGGGAGGGAGATGAAGCACGAGAGACTCTGGACTCAGAAACAAACTGAGGGTCTTGGAGGGGAGATGGTGGAGGGGTAGTTAAGCCTGGTGGTGGGTACTGAAGGCAGATATTACATGGAGCACTGGGTGTGGGGCATAAACAATGAATCTTGGAACACTGAAAAAATAAAATAAAATATTAAAAAAAAAAAGAATTGAGGGACTGGAAATAAACCTTAAAAGGAACCAAAAAAAAAAAAAAAAAAAAAAAAAAGAAAGAAAGAAAGAAAGAAAGGAAAAAAAGTGGCATTTAAGTGGATCCCTGAATGACAAGAGTCAGCTGTGTAAAAACAGGGGTAGAGCATTTCAGTCAGAGGCCCAGTTAGTTAGAGGCTCAAAGGTAAAGTTGGCATGATTGAAAAAGCAAGAGAAAACCAGTGTGGCTGGAGAGCCCGGGGTGACATAAGATGGGTTGGAGCCAAAGGCAGGAAGGAAGGCAGGAGGCAGGCCAGACAGTGCTTCATACACCAATGTAAAAGGTCTGGGTTTATTTTAGATGCTCATGAAAAGCCCAAGCAGAAGGGAAATGCGTGATCAGGCTTTTTTTTAAGACTACTGTAGCCACGCTTTCAGGAATGAACTGTAGCGGACAGGGATGGAAAGACGCTGGGTGGGGAGGGCTCAAGGACTAATCAGGAACTTGTCCGTGGGCAAATGCATTGCAGTGAGATCTGGGCTGGCATGTCAAATTGCAGACTTAACAGCAATAGGTCTAGCTCTATTGCTAATACCGCCTGTCGTGGTTGTAAGTCATTCAGGACCACAGTAGAGCTGAGTTGACTCTTTAATTCACTGCTTGTATTCTTCTTAGTTTAACAAACAATTTAGGCAGGTGCACAACCACCTATTTCCTATCATAATTGGCACAGGCCCGGCTGTGACTTGGCGATAGAGCTGGATCCTTATGAAGACAGACAACAGTTGACAGTTTTCAAAGATGTGCAGATCTTTGGGATGCAGGACTTATAAAAGGGATCTAGGGATGCAGGACTTTTAAATTTTTCTAAAGCAGTATTTACTCCTGCACTTAATTGTTTATGTATGTTTGTATTGGTCTGCTTGGGCTGCTGTAAGAAAATAGCACAGGCTGGGTATCTTAAACATCAGGCATTTATTTTCTCACAGTTCTGGGAGCTAGAAGTTCAAGGTCAAGGTTCTGGCTAACTTGGCTTCTGGAAGAGACTGTGCTCCCACCTTGCAGACTGCTGTCTTCTCACTCTGTCCTTACATGGCCCTTCCTCAGTGCACACAAAGCAAGAGCGCGCTCACCTGTCTCTTTTCCTTTTACAAGGACACCGATCTCATTGGATTAGGATCCTACCATAATGACCTCACTTACCCTTTATTACCTTCTTATAGGTCCTATTGCCAAATATAGTTACCTTAGCGGTTAGGGTAAACTAACATGTAAACTCTGCGGGAACACAAGTCAGTCTGTAACAATGTTATTGCCATATGAATTCCTATTTGAATGTACCACACAGATACTCAGGATATGAAGAGTACGTGTGATCTTAAGGAGTTTAGGAGTCTAGCAGGAGAGACGAACAACTATAACAAAATATGGAATACTATACTAGAGGTATATGTAAATGCAAATAGTTCTATTAGGGGGAAAATGTCAGGGAGCCCTAGGGAGAATAACTGGCATTTATGTTAAGTTTTACAGAGTAAGTGGCAATTCACCAGTGAGGCAGACGAGAAAATCCAGACCTACCTCAAAACCCAATTTCTTTTTTCTTTTTCTTTTTTAAAGATTTTTATTTATTTATTTGAGAGAGAGCAATGGCATGATAGACAGCATGAGCAAGGGGGAGAGGTAAAGGGAGAGGGAGAAGCAACTTCCGGCTGAGCTAGGAGCCTGATACGGGGCTCAATCCCAGGACCTGGGATCATGACCTGAGCCTAAGGCATTCGCTTAACCAACCAAGCCACCCAGGTGCCCTCAAAACCCAATTTTTATGAAAAAGGCCTCCCTCTGACTATCCTAACCTACAGATATCTATCCTTTTACTGAGTTTCAATAATAATTATTGTCTACGTAGTTCATTTGGCCATTTAAGTAGTGCTCTGAGGTATGACTTCTACACTGAACTATTTAAATCTTTCATTACCAACAACTTTGAACGAGTGCATGCCTTGTTTTATAACTAGAATGAAGGTTTCTTCAAGGTAAGGATCGTATCTGATGAATCCTTCCACAGAGTAGGACCCTAAATAATGAATGCTGCTTTGGTTTGACGAGACTAAAGGATACAGAAGAGAGCTTAAATGTGAGAATCAGGAGCTTTTTTTTTTTTTTTTTAAGATTTTATTTATTTATTTGACAGAGAGAAACACAGCCAGAGAGGAAACATAAGCAGGGGGAGTGAGAGAGGGAGAAGCAGGCTTCCCGTCGAGCAGGGAGCCCAATGTGGGTTTCGATCCCAGGTCTCCGGGATCATGACCTGAGCCGAAGGCAGTCGCTTAACCAACTGAGCCACCCAGGCACCCCTGAATCAGGAGCTTTAAAACCAATTTGGTTCTGACTCCTCACAAATGAAGAGACTATTACTGGTTAATTTCTCTGGGTCTTACTTTTTTCTGGCTCTTACAAGCTCTAAACCTCCATGAACCTACTAGTTCAATCTCTTATTCAACAACCCCATCTAATTAGGGATGATTGTAAGGGTTCCAGTCTCTACTACTTTTGATAGTCTCCCTTCTTGTTCAGACTTTATAGAAGCAACAAAACGGCCATACAAATTCATTCAATATTATATTTAACATAAAAGGGGGACAGGAAGGACAACTAAAAACAATTCAATGATCAATCCTTAAACTTTAAATTTTAATCTTAAAATACCGTTAAAAATCTTTGTTAACATCTAGTACAGCACAGCGAATTGTTTTACTTCAAGTAAACCGCAGGGAAGACCAGGACAGGTAACACTGGCAAGCAAATTAAAAAATACTTCTGCTTTCTAATGATTAGATTTAAACATACGGTTTAAACATTTCACAATATAGTATTTATATATAAATAAAAAATACTCCAATACTAATATAAAACATGTAAATTGTGCACCTCCTATTCTGTAACAAAATCTTATCCTAAGCAAACAAGTGGGCTAAGAAGAAGCAACTCAATTAAAAATATATTTTCTCCAACAATTCTGAAAGAGATTAGTTTGGTAACTGTAAAAATGAAAGAAATGGCAAAAAAAAAGAAATAGTTCCATTTGGTTACAGTTCTGACTTTATAGTGGCAAACTCCTTTGTTCGATCATAGTCAATAAATGGGTTGTTAAAAACTAGGGTTAGAAAAAGTAATTCTGATGTCCAGGGATGGGACAGGCTCCATGACCACAGAACTATGCCAGCCCTACCTTTTAAATAGAGTTTGCCAAGAGGAGTGTGTTATGAGCCAGGCTTGGCTGAAACAATCCACTGCCCACAAAGCTACGTTAATGTACTGTCTCTATTGAAAATCACAGCAATCCAACAATACACGACGATACTTTCCCATCACTGCAGCAATTCCCAGCACAGGCAACACTGTGTCCCCAACAAAGAAGGCTCACATTCTACGTCTGCAAAAACCCCAGGCCTGCCTAGCACTGTGTGGTTGCCAAGAGGAACATCTGTGTGCTCCACGGTACACAGCACTGGCTCTGTTTGCTTCTTTTTTATTTCCTAGACAATAAACCGTGTGATTGCTTGGTAAGGAAATTGTCTCTCATTCCTTTCCTCTTCCCTTTTATTTATTTGTTTGTTTGTTTGTTTAACATGACAGTCAAACATCTACATCTGCCATCTATTATTACTTGAGTCCACATCCAGAACACACAGCAAAGTTAGTTTTCCAATTTCATTTGATCTTAGACTTGTGATCATCTGAAAATTGCTGACTTTAAAGATGAGATCCCTAATACAAAGAGGCTATTCAATTCTCAGAATATTTTAGAACTTTATTTATACTTAGAAAGTCATAAATTCAAATAAAATATGAAAGAATGGCAATATATTCTCAAGAATAAAAACGTGTAAACTACACATTCCCTGTAGAAAATTTATAATATAAGTGATTAGGTCCATAAGAATATTAAATTTTGGTATTTTATAACACAAAAGACTTCTGTTAGGTTTACTTTTACTTCAAACCAATATTTGGACTTAAGGAAGTAAAAAAAAAAAAATTAAGCCACACCAAGATATAAATGAACACAGAATATAACTAGGAATTCCCCAGAGATAAATGACATCTTATGCCAACAACTTCTATCTGCTCCCCAAACAAAAGAAAAAAAATGTTTAATTTTATTAATAATCAAATAGCTGCAACTTAAATCTAGATACTTTCAAATTAATATTTGACAACAGAATGCTTATGTTTGCAAAGAAATAGATTAGCTGGGATTTTAAACCAGTACTACCTTTCTAGAGAGCAATTTGGCAAAATGAATGTCTATAGCAGTTGGCCCAGCAATTTGATTTTTAGGATTTTAACCAAAACAAGTGAGTAGAGATGGGCATCAAGATGTTTACTATAGCTTTACTTAGAACAAACAATTTAGAAACAGCCAAATATCTAACCAATAAATAATAAATAAAAACAAATACAAACTTAAAAAAATACATTATGTGTTTTCAAAAATCTGTTCTGAAAATTATGGAAAACTTCACATGAAAGCTAGAGAAAGCTATAGTAAGAGACAAAGAGAAAGAAGGGATGAGGACTTAAGGGACTAGGGAAAAAATCTCACAATTTATTTATTTATTTATTAAAGATTTTTATTTATTTATTTCACAGACAGAGATCACAAGTAGACAGAGAGGCAGGCAGAGAGAGGAGGAGGAGGAGGCAGGTTCCCTGCTGAGCAAAGAGCCCGATGCAGGCCTTGATCCCAGGACCCTGAGATCATGACCTGAGCCGAAGGCAGAGGCTTTAACCCACTGAGCCACCCAGGCACCCAAGATTTTATTTATTTATTCGACAGAGAAATAGAGAGACAGCATGAGTAGGCAGAGCAGCAGGCAGAGGGAGAGGGAGAAGCAGACTCTCCACTGAGCGGGGAGCCTGACGTGGGGCTTGATCCTAGGACCCTGGGATCATGACCTGGGCTGAACGCAGCCACCTAACAGACTGAGCCACCCAGGCACCCCTCAGAGTTTATAATTTTAAGTAGTAATGGACAATCACAAAATTACAGTTCAGAAAGTTTAATGACACTGACTTACATTGCTTTACATGACCTGAAAGACCAGTCCACGTGATGTTCATCTCTCAGTTTTAGTAGATATCACTAACAGATAATTATAATTTGTATAAGTCATTACTGATAGAAATGGAATAAGTAGAAAATAATGGAATTTTTAATTTCTTAAATCAAAGACAATATAGAGTGTACTTTTATCTTTCATAGTTTGATAGTGCCTTACACTATCAAATGGGGCACCTAGGTGGCTCAGTTGGTTAGGCATCTGCCTTCAGCTCAGGTCATGATCCCGGCGTGCTGGGACTGAGCCCCACATTGGGCTCTCTGCTTAGTGGAGAGCCTGCTTCTCCCTCTCCCTCTGCCTGTTACTCTGCCTGCTTGTGATCTCTCTCTCTGTGTCAAATAAGTAAATTAAATCTTTCAAAAAATAAACAAATAAAAATGGATTAGTAAGGAAATCACTTTCTGCTTTTATTTTAAAAGGATGAAAAGGGGCACCTGGGTGGCTCAGTCCTTATGCATCTGCCTTCGCCTCAGGTCATGATCCTGGAGTCCAAGGATCAAGCCTAGCATCAGGCTTTCTGCTCAGCAGGAAGCCTGCTTCTCCCTCTCTCACTCCCCTTGCTTGTGTTCCCTCTCTCTCTGTGTTTCCCTCTGTTAAATAAATAAACAAATTCTAAAAAATATATATATATATATCACCGAAAAGTGATTTAAAAAAAGTACCTGGTTTGTGATCTGGATCTCTCCTCACTATATATAAGCCGAGTTCATGTTACATCTTTAAAGTATTAGTATAGAAGCCAATTAATCTGTGTTTTGTGTTCAGTAGTATGCCATCAAATCATGTTCATAAATAAAGGCATAATAGCAAACTAGATAAATGAAGATCTGTCAACAAATACTACAACTTTTGAGAATATACAGACTCCTTCTGGGTTAAGTACTGTGTGGGAATGCTTGTGTATCAAGTGAAATGTGAACACCCGATCACCAAGACACAGGTGGGGGATGTGCCATAGAAACACACATGCCTTCACCGAACATTGGACTTTGTTTTATGGAACTTTATTTAACTCCTACTATTTACATGTCATTCACTTATTCTCACACCAACAACTTTAAAGGTAGATGTGACTACCACTATTCTTCAAGTGAAAAAACTTTCCCAAAGTCATACAAATAAAAAATAGTACAGCTCAAAAGTCAAACCCTGATCTCTCTGATTCCAATCTTTGTTCTTGTCACTATGTCATTGGGTCAAAAGAAGTAAAATGATGGGGCGCCTGAGTGGCTCAGTTGGTTAAGCAACTGCTTTTGGCTCAGGTCATGATCCTGGAGACCTGGGATTGAGCCCGGCATTCTCCCTCTCTCACTCCCCTGCGTGTGGTCCCTCTTTCGCTGTGTTTCTCTCTGTCAAATAAATAAATAAAATCTTTAAAAAAAAACAAAAAGAAGTAAAATGACTGAATGCTAACATTATGGTACACATTATGGGTTGAAGTTTTAGCACGGAATGCCACCAGATTACAAATATTCTACTTATCATTCTACTTATCAGTGCATCTTTTCTCCCCAAAGACAGAGATAAAGACCATTTGTTCAAACAAATAAATCCAAACTAAAGTGTTTGACATAAGAAAACTGGTAGATGGAAATGGGGAAAAAAGAGGGGGTGGAGGCAAAACATAAGAGACTCTACTGAGGGTCGATGTAAAGAGAGGGGTTGGGAATGGGATGAATGGGTGATGGGTATTAAGGAGGGCGCTTGTGACGAGCACTGGGTGTTGTATGTAAGTGATGAATCACTGGAGTCTACTCCTGAAATCAGTATTACACTCTATGTTAACCAACTATAATTTAAATATAAACTTAAAAAAATTTTTAATAAAAATTTAATGAGGAGAATTGGTAGGAAACTGGACAACTTTTTTTGCGTATCTATCAAAAGGTACATTAATTAGACTGTCAAGTTATGGCCTAACTGATTTCTGGAGAAGCTAGAATATCAGTTCAGTGATACAAATGGATTTTCTGGGGTGCCTGGGTGGCTCAGTTAGCCTTCGGCTCAGTTATGATCCCGGAGACTCGGGATCGAGTCCCACATCGGGCTCCCTGCTCGGCGGGAAGCCTGCTTCTCCTTCTCTCACTCCTCCTGCTTGTGTTCTGTCTCTGGCTGTGTTTCTTTCTGTCAAATAAATAAAATCTTAAAAAACAAAAGTGTTTTCTGTTCAGGGAACTCTGATTTGATCATATACATAAATTTGAAAAAAAAAAAAGAGTGTTTATGTACAATTACAAACATTAAGTGAAGCCAAACATTTAACATAAAATCTCTGAGTGGAGGACTCTCAGGATATGCTGAGCCAACTATGAGAATGGGAAGCAGGGAGCAGGGGTGTTCTGTGTTGGTTACTGCTTTGACTTTCCATTTCTATCCATGTGTACTAACAATCATAGTCTCAGAGACACTTACTGAAAGATCAGGGCAGAGTTTCTCTACAAATCCCTCAGAATGACTTCATTTACCTCACCAGCTTTCACTAATGACTTTCATCCTTCTCTTCAAGACAATTTTGCTCAGACTGAAAAAAAAAACCCACTATCTTTTGTGGTCACACCATGTCCTTACACATTTGGAAGCAGGACACTCTTTTGATAAAGTTGTTGCTGGCTGAGAGACACTGATTTCTTAAGTATTATCATGATGCAGTCAGGCAATCAAATATTTTATATGTCATTAATCAGCCCATTATTTTTTTGATCCTTTTGCCTACATGATGGTTTTAAGGCAGTAAGTATACCTAATCAGAGATACACATACTTACTTGCCCTTTTATATCACTGTGACCATAACTGCAAGTAAAAATTTATTGTGCAAACAATAAATTAAGGAAATTCCTTTTAAGGATAGCACCTTTCAGTTTTCTGGTCTCTTTCCACAATGTTATCAATTCCTCCTGCTATGCTGGAACCTGCCTCAATTTCCCACATGGTCTTTACTTAATTTTTAAAGTTTATTTATTTATTTTTTTGAAAGTGAGAGAGAGAAAGAATGAGAGAGAGAGATCATGAGAGGGGGGAAGGTCAAAGGGAGAAGATGACTCCCCGCTAAGCAAGGAGCCTGATGCAGGGCTGGATCCCAGGACTCCAGGATGACGACCAGAGCTGAAGATAGTCGCTTAATCAACTGAGCCACCCAGGTGCCCCTCCCACTTGGTTTTTAGAAGCAAAACACTTCTAACCCCCTCTTTGCTAGAAAACCAAATAATCTTATTAAGAAATACATGTTAATGAGGGTTGATGAAGCTCTTTATAAAAAGGGCCAGAAACATCAATTCTTCATTTTTAGCAAGTACTTTTTAGCAAGTAATTTTTAGCAAGTAGTTGGGGGATGTACTGAAGGCTGATTTGGGCACCTTACCTGCAGATATTCTGATTCTTTACATTTGGAGTGAGATTAATGGATTACACATCAAGTAGAAATGTCTGGTAAGAGGACACTAGGTTCTGTGGCCACTGTTTTTAGAACACCACATTATTTTCAGATACTTTCCTCTGTTTTGGAGAGCTGTCATTATAGGAGTCTTACTCCAGACAAATTATTGCTAAGGTCTCTCTTACACATTACGCTTTTGACGTCAGTCTTGCAGGATGGGTTATATACTATAGATTCTTAAAGAACAACAGACAAGTGATTAAGAAACCCTGCCTTTTTTTCACAGCAAAAGAAACTATACAGCCCAGCCTTTCTTTCTTCACCATCTTCAAAGTTGCGTGTAGTGTTCCCACCGTATCGGATTGCTGGTTTAGGTACACATACAACCTAGGTGATAATTCACTTAGATTTAAACTACTTTTTTCAAAGCTGACTTTTCCAAACAATGCATCATCTACATTTTAAATGGTAGGTGAAATTCTACCACCACTCTCCAAAAAAAGTGAACAAGGAGGTGCATTGTATTGGACAAAAGAAATAGAGGAAGATATTGACAGAACAAGCAAACTATAGTACCCTTGGGGTAGAAAGAATTGTTGAAAAGAGTTTTCTCACACATGAAAAAGCAATGAAGCTCACAACATTGATTATATTTCATGGCTTTTTGGACCTAGTACTGAAATACCTGAAAAGTAGCCATCTTTGTAAATATGTATAAATCTTTTTCCTACTAATAAACAAATCAGTGATATAAACCTATGCTTAAAAATAAAATTTAAATTTTAAATCAGATTAGTGAAATGCTAGGAAAAATATGTCTTTAAGAAAAAACGGAGACAGATACTCCTTCGCAGTTAATTGATAAATTTAATCATTTAGAGAAATACATGAAAGGTATGCCTGGGTGGCTCAGTGGATTGAGCCTCAGACTCCTGATACAGCTCAGGTCATGATCTCAGGGTCGTGAGATCAAGCCTCGTATCAGGCTCCACACTCTTTCTCTCTCTCTGCCCTCCCCTGCTCACACTAAATGAATTCATTATTTAAAAAAATATTAAATAAACACATGGAAATCCTCAAATCTTCTAGTCCTTCCTTAATCCCAAATGAGGCAGTATTAACATCTTGATCCACTACTTCCTTTATTCTTTCAGATCACCAATTGAAAAAAGATGCTCAAATAATACAAATATGTAACTACTATTCTATTCTCTCTATATGTAATATATTGTATTTGTATAAACTTAAAGCCTGAGATCTTCAAAGTTCACTTCCCCACACCACACAATTGTTAAGAAAGACATCTGTGCAACAAAATAAACTAAATATAGTCTAAAAACTACATTCTTGAGGCTGAGAGGTCACCTAGTCAAACCTCTTGTCCTCAGTCCTCCAAAATCAACATGCTGCTTATACTGAAACACAGCTTTTCCAAGATTTTAGACTCATCTTTTTTTTTTTTTTTAGTCAAATTAACTAGCATGACTTCAAAAAGTTTGGTTTTAAGTGTTAAGAAGTTATGTTCATTACCAAAGGTAAGTCACTTGGAATGAAAGAGAAAATTGTTTCAACAATTTAATCAATCTAAAGAGAAGGCAGATATATATATATTCCATTTTATTATTCAGCATAAGAAATTATGCCTTGAATATTATAAATGAGAGAGAAAGAGATTAAGATGAACATCATTTTCCATGTTGATGCTAATTATTCTGACAAGCTGCTATGGAAGAAGGTAAAGTGGTGCCTGGGTGGCTCAGTTGGTTAAGTGTCCAACTCTTGATTTTGATTTCCAGGACTGGAAGCCTAAAGTCAGGTTGGCAGGTCAATATGAATTTACCCAACAGTTCTCAAGTGTGTTCACGGACTTCATTAAAACTGATCTCTACTAGACCAGTATTTATGCAATTTTACCATTTAAAGTTAATTAAACTATTCTTTTAAAATATTAAAGAATGAATGAATACTCTTAAATTTTCTAACAAGCTATTATAATCATGGTTAATATATGTAAAAACCCTCATATGCTCCCTACAGATAAAAGGAATTTTGACTGTGTCAAAATTGTATAGCCCACTTTTGAATAATACAAACAAAAAACCCAGTTGTGTGTTCTAGTCCTAAATTAGTCAGGAAGGGGAGATTCTGAAAAAAAAAAAAGAGAGAGAGAGAGAGAAAGAAAGAGAGAGAGAGAGAGGGAGGGAGAAGGAGAGAGGGAGAGAAGGAAGGAAGGAAGGAAGGAAGGAAGGAAGGAAGGAAGGAAGGAAGGAAGGAAAGAAGGAAAAGAAAGAAAAGAAAGAAAGAAAAAAGGAAGGGAGAGAGAAAGGGAGGGAGGGAGGGGAGGAGAGGAGAGGAGGAGAAAAGAAAAAAGAAAGAAAAGAGAAAAAAGGAAAAAAGAGAAGAGAAGAAAAAAGAAAAGGCTACCAGGAAACTCAATAAAAACTACTTCAATATCCTTCCATTAATTATCTATATATTCTTTTGGTGTTTTTTTTTAAATTAATTTTTATGTTTTCCATAACATCCCCCCACCCCCCAGCAACCCTCAGTTTGTTTCCTGAGATTAAGAGTCTCTTATGGTTTGTCTAATTATCCATATTTTTAGGAGGAATCCATAGCCCCATTTCATTTGAACTGGCCAAGACCTAAGATTAAAAGACTTCTCCCTGCCAACTGTCTTTTTCAGACTTCTGTTAAATTTTGTTGCTAATACCAAGTGCTATTTCCCCAGCTGTGAAGTCAGACCAGCAGCTGCCTTAGCAAACCACGCCAACCACCCCAGTGCATAAAGACAGCTGCCTTGCCTGTCCTTACAGATGAAAGAAGAGTACTAAAGGCCTAGAAAAATCTCCAGTACTGGCAAGGGCTCGGAAGACAGCTGCTTGCCTGTCTTACTGTTATAGAGTGTGCTATGTGACAATAGCTATAAGAAATGAAGAAAACAAAAAATACAACTAATTTTTATGGATAACACATATTTCCAAATAATTTTACTTATGGTATATTACATTATTTTTGACAATTTTATTTTTAGATTCCTCAGCATTCTATGCACAGAAGCAAAACCTCACTATTTATAAACACTTATATATGTCCTAATTTCTACTTTAACAAATGAAGCAATAAAGCATCTTGAAGATTTGTATCCAAAAAAATTTTTTTTAATATTTCATTTATTTATTTGACAGAGAGAGAGCCAGCAAGAGAGGGAACACAAGCAAGGGGAGAGGGAGAAGCAGGCTTCCCACGGAGCAGGGAGGCAGAGCTGGGGCCTGATCCCAGGATCCTGGGATCATGACCTGAGCCGAAGGCAGATGCCTAACGATTGGGTCACCAGGTGCCCCTGTGTCCAAAATTTTAAGTTACCCACAGGAACTGCTTTTCTAACATTAGCGTTGTTATAAAGCTTCAAATATCTGAGAAGCATACCAAGATACAACAGAATTTGAGGCTGACAACGATGTAGTGGGAACTAATATTTCCAAGAAAGATTGTTTCTGTTTCATTAAAATGGACCTCTTTCCATACACTCAGAATGGATTAAAAACCTCAATAAAGTTTGTAGATAGAACTGATATTTATATTTCTCTTTTAGGAAATATTTTTACTTAAAAAAATACTGACTATACTGGACCATGATGTCTGTAACTTACTTTGAAATATTAAAATATATACATTTTAGAGGATGGTCAACTATACTCACAATAAAAATCCATATTCTGGGGGTGGCTCCAATAAGTGCCTCTATTGTCTATATTTCTGTAGGCAACTGACCTTTGGCTAATTACTATGTTAAATGTCAGAGAAGGTTTCATTGGTGAAAATAGTGGGCTATAACTAGCATGCATATTAAAAATAGGGCCCCACTTTTTAAAAATAAAAAGCATTTAAGAAACATGGGCTCGCTAAACAGTATTTTAACAACTTACCCCATACTTTTATTAAAAAAAAGCAAAGGAATTCACTGGAGCATGGATAGTTTTCCCTTATGGATGATGCCCCCCTTTAAATTAAATACTTCTCTATCCATCCATGAATGTGAAGGATTCTATTTGCCAATTGCTGGTATAAAGAGGGCAGAATTTTCCCTTATGTGATCCTTTTCTGCCATATGTTGGTCAAAGTCTCTCTGAAGACTCAGAGATGGGCTTTCCATAGGTTTCAAAACTGCCCTGTGCCTGCTTGTTAATATTTAGTTAATAAATTTCTACATATGTCTCCAAATGTGCAACAGAATTTGTCTGAGATTTGCTTTTAGAATTTGTCTTGAGATTGTGCTAAAAACAGGGTAGACCACACTGGCTTAGATCAGCGTGGAACAGTAGTAAGATATGTATTAAACACTTGAAAATAATCCTATTTAAAGCCACAATCTTGCCAAATACAAAATTTCAAATCAACATATGACTAGTACTATCAAAGCACATTTATTAATGACATAGTTAGATTGATCTGCATACGAACATATGACTTTACACCAAAACGTATAAAGCATAATAAGTTTCAATGAAGCCAGTATGTAATTTGGCAAGTCCTAGCATCCCGGTCACATGGAAGGCCATTCAGAGATTATAGTTTATTAGGGAAAAGAACCCCTATATATGTACACACACACACACACACACACACACACACACACACACAACTAAAGAGATGATAAAGCCTGGCCAATAAAGTGATATATTTTATATACCCCTATATATGTACACACACACACAAAACTAAAGAGATGATAAAGCCTGGCCAATAAAGTGATATGTTTTATAAATATTAGAGAACTGAGAAAAATAAACAGCCTTTTAAAAAACACCTAAGTTTATATAGGAAACTTGGTATACAATAGAAAAAGCATGTTGGGGCACTGGGTGGCTCATTCAGTTGGGCATCTGACTCTTGATTTCAGCTCAGGTCATGAGTTCAGGGTCATGGGAGGATCCCCATGTCAGGCTCTGTGCTCAGAGCAGAGTCTGCTTGAGATTCTCTCTCTCCTTCTGCTCCTCCCCCAACTCACACTCTCCGCTTCTCTCTAAATGAATGCATAAATAAAATCTTAAAACAAACAAACAAACAATAGAGAATGTGCCTAGGTGGCTCAGTCAGTTAGGTGTCTGCCTTCGGCTCAGGTCATGATCTCAGGGTTCTGGAATTGAGTTCTGCATCGGGGTCCCTGCTTGTGTGTGCGTGCGCGCGCTCTCTCTCTCTCTCTCTCTCTCTCTCTCTCTCTCTCTCAGATAAATAAATAAAACCTTAAAAAAACAAATAGAGAAAGCATTTTACTATGTGAAAAAATGGGCCATTCAATAAATTGTTCTAGGAAAATCGACTATATAACTGAAAAAAAGAAATTAGATCCCTGTATCAAACCATACACAAAAATAGGTTACATAATCGGTACAGATTTTCCTTCTGGGGTAATGAAAACATCTGGAATTAGACCATGGTAATGACTGCACAACACTGTAAATATATTAAATGCCACTAAACTGTATGGTTAAAATATGAAATTCTATTATATTTTTTATTATAATAAGAAAAATAAGTTGCAGATATATTACAAAATGAAAAATCAAGGTTTGAATAGAATAAAAACAAGGGAAGTATCTGTTTGACTTTGGGATAGGAAAGGCTTTTCCAGATAAGACCCAAAATACTATTATTCTAGCTGCATAACAAAATTATCCTAAAACTACATGACTTCATAGAATAACAATCATTAATTTTGTTCAAGGATCTGAAATATGGGCAAGGCTCAACAGGGACAGCTCATCTCTGCTCATGACATGTTGCTGGGGGGGTCTGAATGGAACTGGAGGATCCCTTTCCACGGTGGCTCACTCATGTAGATGGCAAATTAGTATGGGCTAGTGGCTGTTGTCTATGTGGATCTTTCTGCAGGCTTTGAGCTCCCTCGCAGGATGATGCCTATATTCTAAAAACATCCTAAGAGACAGGAAGTGGAAGAGGCCGGTTTCTTAAAGCCTGGGCCCCCCATCTGGCACAATGTCACTTCTGCTATAGTCTACTGTTTAAGGAATCATTTAGCCCAGACTTAAGAGGAGATTCAGACTCCCTTGATGGAGTAATGTCAATGGGTTTGGGGCCCCATTTAAGACTACACAGCAACTCATAAAGGAAATGATAGCACCGTTGACTATATAAAAATGTAAAACCCATGCATGCCAAGTTACCATGAAAAAGGTAAAGCATGTGATAAACTGAAAAGAGGGAATCTGTAACACATGTAGGAAAGAATATGCAGAATACATATAAAGAACTATAAATCAGTAAGAAAAAGGTAAACAATCAAATAAAAAATGCATGAGGAATATGAACAGTCAATTCATGGGAAAGGCACCTAAATGGCCAATAGATATATGAAAAAGATAGTCAATCTCACTTACAGAGATTAGGAAAAAGCAAATCAAAATATCTCACATTAGACTGTCAAAAGAAAGTCTAAAAATTTTTCCCAAGTTTGGTGAATATGTGAGAAAATGGGGACCACCATAAGCTTTTGAGTGTAAAATGGAATAAAAACGTAAGAGAACAATCTGGCAGGATCTAATAAAACAGAATATGTATACACATCAACCCAACATTTAAGGTTCCAGGTAAGATTGGACAACAAATGCATCTGTCCCTGGAGACATGTATAAAGAACACAAATACTCTTAATGATCATAACAATAAAAAATTAGAAACCACCTAAAGGTTCATCAATAGGGAAATAATTAGAGATATTTATAGAATGGAATTTATATTGCAGTTAAAATGAATGAACTAGATCTCAATGTGGATTCTTAGATCTCAAAAACATCATGTTGATCAAAATGTTACAAAGTGATATAAAATTAAACACAAAGAAAAACACAAAGCAGTATGTATTCTTTATGGTTATGTATACACACAGCAAAACTCTAAGAACTTGAAATATATGATACATATTCAAGATGGTAGTTGCCTCTGGAGAGAAAGGTAAATATAAATAGTACAGAGAAGCTGAACAAAGTATAGATACCAGAGAAAACTAACGGTTCATCAAAGATTTGTATGCCCTCTTCAAAAGTCGTTGCTGGGAGGCCAAGAATTATATCTCCAAGCTCCTCTACATCTAGATGGGGTCCTGTGACTTTTTCTCACCAGTAGAATATGAACAGAAATGAGGACTGTCACATGAAGACCAAGCACCTTAAACAGTGGGAGCGCCTTCCCCAATCTCTCTTTACTTTTCTATCTGCTTATTATGCATGAGCACTGGGACCTTGGAAACCATGGGCTAAAGGTGGAAATGGTCCTAAAATGGAAAGAGTCTGGCTCTTTGTATCCCCACGTGAAAGGTGGCTACCAACCAGCAACAGTTACATGGCAGTGTTATGCGAGTGAGAAAACAGGAGCAAACCAGTAGAATTCTGGGATTTGTGTCGGTTTAGCTTCACCCAACTATATAAAAGGGGACTTCCTTTTTTTTTTTTTTTTTTTTTTTTTTTAAACCTACTGATATCTGTTTCTTTGATTAAAAGGAAGTCTGAAGTAAAATCACCACCACCATCACCACCAAAATGTCAGTTTGTTAATTCTAGGTGCTGGACATTCAGGAAGCTGTTATATTATTTTCCGTAGTTTTGCAATTAAAAAGAAGTTTTATTAAGAAAGAGTCAACAGAGTTGGCCATTCCTCTAATATTTGATAGGAACACTGTGTTTTTATTGCAGTTTACATGTCCAATGTGGCATACCCCTGTAAGTTAGGTTCTCTGCTGTGGCTACCCAAGTTTTCCCCAGATTGTATACATCGCCTCCATGTCAAAGCTTCAACTCAGTGCACATGCGCAGCTCCAGAGCCTTCCTCCCTGACTTCCATGTTTATCTGAATAAATGTAAAAACCACATTTGTTAAAATAATGAGTGATTTAACATTTTTCAACAGAAAAATTTCTTCATTTACATAGACGAAACTATATGGTCTAAAAAGCTATGAGAGAATAAAAGAAAAAGCAAGTCCATGCAGGTAACCCTGTACAAATTAGAAGAAAAAAAGCTAACACTTAATATATGCCAAGTGCTATTATAAGTCAATATTTTCAGTATTAACTCATTAAGTCCTTAAAACAATTTCACATGGGGTGCCTGGGTGGCTCAGTTGGTTAAGCAACTGCCTTTGGCTCAGGTCATGATCCTGGAGACCCATAATCGAGCCCGACGTCAGGGCTCTCTGCTCAGCCGGAAGCCTGCTTCTCCCTCTCTCACTCCCCCTGCTTGTGTTCCCTTTCTCGCTGTGTTTCTCTCTGTCAAATAAATAAATAAAATCTTTAAAAAGAAAAAAAAATAACTTAAAAAAAATTCCACATTAAAACAACGCCCCATTTTATAACGAGAGTGAAAGAGACTGATGAGAAATCTTTTCTATAACTACTAAACCTTGTTTGCGTTAAGGACCAATCCAAAAAGGTCTAACACAATTTCAAGACCAAATTTTGCTTATCCAAGATTCTTAAGATGGAAATCCAAAAATCCTCCTAATGTTCCACTTTGAACATCAATTCCATTGCTTACTATTTTCTAAGTATTTCATGAACCCATTCTTTCCTTTACATCTTCAGTCACTGCTCAAAGTTAAATCATCCAAATATCACACCCTGACAATGGCAGTAATCTGTTACCTCTCTTTTTGGACTCATCTCATCCTACTCCTACCTGAAAATTACCAACTAGATCTGTTACTTAAGTAATCTGTATAAAATCCTTCCCAGTGGGATACAACCATATTCTATTTTACCTTACTTCTTGTTAAGCTTGGGCTTGACAATCAGTAGTAGAGTTAAAAAATTACATCAATGAATCAATATAAAGTAGTTGTTTGGTTGACCTCTGAAAACAAAAACAAAGCCCTAAATCTTAATACAGATCCTGTTATCACAATTGTATTTTATTAAATATTTACCCTTGAATTCTACCTTCTCAGGTATCTCTTAAGATCAGATATTATATGGTATAATAGTCTGTATATTATAGTTCTTGGCATAATATATTTGCATAAGGGACAGTTCTCAATAATTTTTCTCCTCAAATGACAAAACAATCATTTTTGTGGACCTCAGTTTGTTGATGGAAAACGATTTGTTAACAAACACCAAGTCTCTGGGATGAGAGAGAGGCTGACTTAATGGAATCACCAAGTAGAAGTAAAATACTGGATGTGATCATAAAATTTGATTAGTGTTCCCATATTTCATCTTCTTGATCTCATTCTTCCACTCCAAGGGTACAACTATAAAGGTTTTCGTACTTCATAATTCTTTCAAACAATATCTTAATATTGTCAATAAAACATATGCTTACTTTATTTTTTGGTGGTGATCTTTATTTTTAAGCTATTTTTTTGGTCTTGCATTAAACAAAGCCCCTGAGTCTTGGGGTTCACCAGAGAATTAAGCCCTACAGAAAATTACTTCAATGACTTTCTTCTCAATTATTCCAAGGATGGTAAGAATAAGAAGGTAATTCATTATATAAAATGTGTTAGGACATTAGGGCATAATTTTCTAGCAAAACCTTTTACTGAAAATAGCTACCTGGTAATTCTTCAAAATGACCTATGTCATACAGAACTAAGATTTACCTGTAAACTGTAATATATGTAACAATTATTAAATGTCTTAGATATATGAATCAAAATAAGAATAATTTCACAAAAACCTAAAAGCATCTTTACTAATATAGTTAGAATAAATGTCTTGTGCTATCTGAAGTAAAATTTTGAGTGTAGGGGTTTTTCCTTATCAGACTCATGGACAAGTAGTAACCAGAGTTAAAGAAATAAATCTTTGCTGCTAACCATTCTGGAGTTTCCTATGAGACTTCAGAACATCTGCCCTTGTGAGTTGCACTTTGGGGCTAATATTTCAAGCTACTGCATTTTCTCTGGTCATGGCATCTTACAGCAGACACTTTATAATTGGTGATTACCAAATTATTACCTCCTTTCTCCTCTCACTTCCACTTCTTCCTTTCTGACAAAGCCCCATTTCGTTCAGGAAGCCACCTGATATCTGTCAGGGGTGGCTGGCTACAGTCCCAATCCCAGGGAGATCTTAGCACTGGCTTAGTAGGAGTAGGAGTCTCAGGCACCAAAGGGCCCTGTGCCCACGGTTTAATGCTCTGTGGTCGCTGACCTGAAATTCTTAAGAACTTTATCCTGGCATTTGTGTTTTATAAGTGAAATACGATGAAACAACAGTGCATGCGTTGGAGCCCCAGCTTACATGTGCTCCTCAGTTACCCTCTTCCATCCCAAGATGGGTGGGGAAAGCCCATGTTCCATTGTCACCCTCCGTCCATTGTGGGGGCCTGAGCACCTGTGCAGATGGGGCACCTACCCTTAAGAATCTCAGTCCAAGGGGAGTAGGTGGCCATTCCTACCTCAAGATGATGGTGCCATGTTCCATGGCTTAACTGGCTGGGACATCCCACCCATGCACAACAGAGGTATCCCTGTGTATCCCGGCACCCAGGCAGCAAACCCGCGTGGCTGCCCTCCACTGTGGACCGGGGTGGTGGCCTCAAGGGAAGAGTAGATTAATTTCCCTCCCTGCTGGCTTGGGCACCACATTTTCAGTTTGCACTGAAACCTGTTAATTTTGCAGTGAGCCCCAGAAGATAGTGTCTGAATCAGGCATGGTGGTCTCTCCCCTAGTCAATGACATGTGATGAAATTTTGGCAATATATGAAAAAATATCTGCAGGGGAAGTACCAGTAAAGTTTTCTTACTCTTACAGGAGACACAACAAAGAGAGGCCTGCTTTTCTGCATCTGTAAGCTGTCATTTCTGGATGTGATACCTGACATCGTCACTGGTATTTTATCTTCTTTGTTTTGTTTTGTTTTGTTTTAACCAGAAAGAGATCAAGTCTGAGTATAAATCTACCTGGGTAGGAGAGCCTGCTTAGACCAGAGTTACAAAGAGGACCACCTAGGGTTCTTATCACAACTAAATTACTGTCCCATCTCTGGATTCTTTATATGTTGATTAATAAATTCCCTTACCGTTTAAGATAGTTAAAGTGAGGTTTTCTGTTAATTGCAGCTGAAAGCATTCTAAGTGCTGAACATACTTTGATACATAAGATAATATACTTTTTTCTTTTAAGATTTTATTTATTTGACAGAAAGAAACACAGCTAGAGAGGGAACACAAGCAGAGGGACTGAGAGAGGGAGAAGCAGGTTTCCTGCCGAGCAGAAAGCCCGATGTGGGGCTTGATCCCGGGTCTCCAGGATCATGACCTGAGCCGAAGGCTGTCGCTTAACCAACTGAGCCACCCAGGTGCCCCAGATAATATATTTTTAGTAGTAATACAGATATCAAAAGAACTGAACTCATCAACTCTGGAAAACTGTCCATCCCTCTGACATGTTCCCAACCTCCCTTTCCCCAGGTATATTTTATATATTACACAGCCCCTATTTTAAAAGCAAATCATTTAAAAATACCCACTTTCAAAGCTTGTTAAGATTATTTTCAGCAGTTTCTAAGATCACAGATAAAATTTTATTCATACAAATTGGAGTATATTATCATGATGGATGTAACATAGAATATTAGAAAGAAAACTACATTTCTAGTAAGCCTACTTTCTTTCTCTTCCTACCCAGCCTTCCAATATCCAGCTCATCATCATCATCTCCATCAACATAAATGGAGAATAAGAACAAACATTTCCATTGGAAATAGAAATGTACCATACTCAATTTGGCAAGAGAATGACATTAAATAGTTTTCATGTTGAGGTAGAAATGTTTTCCCTATGGAATATTCTGGTGTCAAGATTCAAAGGGGCTGGGAAGCGCCTGAGTGATTCAGTTGGTTGAGAGCCCAACTTTTGATTTCAGATCAGGTCAGGATCTCTGGTTGTGAGATCCAGCCCCGCACTGGGTTCCGTGCTCCACATGGAGTCTGTTTGAGAGTCTCTCTCCCTCCCTCACACAACTGCCTTCTCGATCTCTCTCTCTCTCTCTCTCTCTCAAAAATAAATAAATAAAACCTTAAAAAATAAAATAAAGATCCAAAGGGGCTGGAACCTCATCACCACATGGCAAAATAACCATCGCGGAGTGTGCACCAACAACGACATCCCAGTTCTCACTACTGGCTTTCTTCCTACCTCCTTGCATCAGGGTACTTGACATGGGGAAGGGTCCTACACCTTCACTGAGTTCCTTATTTCCCATGGGGAGTTTCTCTGCTATAGGAACCAGCTGTTCAGTACAATGAATGGGCCTCTCTTGAGAGCTGACTAGTTCGGGAAGGCAAATTATCTATTCCCAGATAATAATAAAGAGAAGACTAACTAGTAACAGTTACAATTAGATAAAATTAATAATCTGTTAAGTAAAACACAGGAGCAGGCCAGGGACAAAAATTTCATCTGATTTTGGTGAGGGGAGGGATGATAATCTCTTGCAAAAAACAAAACCAGTTAAAACACATGATTACAGCTTTCTAAGGGATAACTTTGGGTAGTGAGAAAATAATTAAACATTCTTCAGAAGCCATGGAGCTGAAGTCAGTGCACCAACAGAGCAGCTGTCAGTGCAAAGGGGGTTCCTGTGATAATCCTGTCCTGACCTCAGACCTCAGATTCAAGCCTGAGAACCTGTCAGAAAGGTGCTCTCACAGGGGAAGACAACAAACAGCAGCTGCCTGCACTCAGCCGGCGGCAGCCACTTCTCTCCCTTTTAAAAACTACAGCGCAGCTCGGGTTGTGGATTTCAGGATTCGGTGGGGTGTGCGCAATTCTCCTCGCTGCTGCGGAGAACAGTGAGTTCTCAATCCCGGTAGTACACTGCTCTCAAGGGCAGGCGCATATGGTTCTAGTGATGGAACAGTCAGAAGAGAAATACCCTTTCACAGGACGCTAAAAATTAATGGTTCACTGATCTCATTTACACAACTGAAACAAAAAGGACTTCTAAAATTTCTTTTAGGTCAACTGAGGAAAGAAATGAAATAAAAAAGGCTGAGGGAGAGAAGGCAAATCATACACTATAAAGAGCAAGATATTGATACATACAAAAACAGAGCAGAGATCATCAATGTAGAGAAGCATGATAGAACATACTGATTATGTCCTTTTAATTTCGTGGTGGTCATTTGTGTAACAGTGCTATGCTGAGTTAAGGTCTCCCCAGTGGCAACATTTCCAGTGGTTTCTTTCTGCTCCGACCCTTTTATACTTGTCAGCTGAAGGCAGGAAACTCATGATGAAGAATAATGTAATTAACGTGTTTGTGAATTCTTCCTGATACAACTATACAAATCCCTTATAATGCCTGACCAGAGTGGCCGCTCCACTGGGCTCCTTCCCAGCTCTCACTGCTACCCACCTCAAGTGGTTATTTGTCTTATCTTGTAGGCAATAATGCTATAAAAAATAACCTGTGGCTGTACGTCTTCTACACTGATTGGTGCTACATATATTAGTTTTATGTGTCAATTTGGCCAGGCTCTAGGTCCAGTTATTTAATCAAACCCTAACCTAGGTGTTGCTGTGATGGTATTGTGTAGAGGTTGGGTAGCTGACAGTTTATAACTACCCTCAATAATACGGGTGGGCATCATCTATTCAGTTGAAGATCTTAAGACCAACCCCGAAGTTTTCTGAAGAAGAAGATATTCTGCCTCAAGATCAAGATAAAGTAAGCTCAAGAAAAAAAGTAACTAAGGGCGCCTGGGTGGCTCAGTGGGTTAAAGCCTCGCTTTCGGCTCAGATCATGATCTCAGGGTCCTGGGATTGAGGCCCGCATCTGGCTCTCTGCTCGGCGGGGAGCCTGCTTCCTCCTCTCTCTCTGCCTGCCTCTCTGCCTACTTGTGATCTCTCTCTCTGTCAAATAAATAAATAAAATCTTAAAAAAAATTAATTAAGAAAATCGTAAGGAAGAGAAAAGACATACACATTGTCTTTTGCAGCATCAACTCCTGCGCCAGTTTTCAGCCTGCTGACCTGCTCTGCACATCTGAGACATGCCAGTCTCCACAACTGTGAGGGCCAATTCCTTACAATAGATCACCTATAGCGATATCTGTATCTCCTATTGGTTCTTCTTCTCTGGGGAACCTTGACTCATAAAGATGGTAACACCAACTTTTCTATTTTGTGAATGAAAACCCTAAATTTCCAATCAATGATGGATATCCTGTCCGGGCTCAGATACTGATTCCAGGTGCTATAAGGGACTTAGGGGCACATAGGCTCCCTGATCTCATGAGGACTAAGGTTATCACCCTAAGGTCTGATGAAGGTTTGAACCTTTCATGCCTAACTGGCAGCTTTCCTTACTGTGCCATCTCAGCTGGATTCCCCCTGGCTGGAGAACAGCAGAGGCGGGCTTTTCCTTCCCCTTTTCCTCCATATCTTTTTTTTTTTTTTTTTTTAGATTTTATTTATTTGACAGTGAGAAGCACAGCCAGAGAGGGAACACAAGCAGGGAGAGTGAGAAAGGGAGAAGCAGGCTTCCCGAGCAGGGAACCCGATGTGCGGCTCGATCCCGGGTCTCCGGGATCATGTCCTGAGCCGAAGGCAGTCCCTTAACCAACTGAGCCACCCAGGCGCCCCTCCTCCATATCTTTTATCATACATTTGATCCTAATTAAAGCTAAATATATATATAATATATAAATATATATATCATATGCACATGGCATATAAATAATATATATCATATAGAAATAAAAATATATAAATTGTATATAAACATATAAATATGTAAATAATATATAAATATTAAATATATATTTAACTTAAACTATATATTAAATATAGTTTTATATAATATTACATGAGACCCACTGAACAATACCAGTTTAAACTGTGTGGATCCACTTATATATGGATTATTTTGATAAATACAGTATAGTACTGTATATGTCTTTCCTCTTCCTTATGATTTTAATTACATTTTTTTCTCTAGCTTACTTTATTGTAAGAATACAACATATAATACATGTAACATACAAAACATGTGTTAATTGACTGCTTATGTTATCAGTAAGGCTTTCCAGTCAACAACAGGTTATTAGTAAAGTTTTTGAAGAGTCAAAAGTTATACACTGACTTTTAGCGGCACAGCAGTCGGTGCCCCTAATCCCTGGACTGTTTCAAGAGTCACCTATATACATATTTTTTATACTTTAACTTTTAAAAATACACACACATACACAGTGTGGTATTTTTCTTTCTTGAAAATACAATAGGAAGATATATGCAGCAAACCATGATTATGTCAAAAACTTGGAGGATGGGGACCTCTAGTTAACTGAATTTCCTGGGTTACTGGAAATGTCCACTTTCTTTGTGGACATATTTAAAAATAGAAAGGGAAATGGGAAAAGCAAATAGCAAAATGTTGACTTAAACAGAAATATATGAATAATTACACGAAATGTAAAAGGTCCAATTAAAAATCAAAGATTGGCAGACTGTATAAACAAAGCCCTTGGAAATACTGCTAAGAGAGTAACACTTTAAATAAATATAAGACACAGAAAGGTTGAAAGTAAAAGCATGGGAAATGAGATACCACATGAATGTTGACTAAAATAAAGCTGGTGTAGCATACTGATAAAAGACAAAATAGACTTCAAGGTATGAAGCATGAATAGAGATAAAAAGAAATATTTCATAATGACAAGTAGACCGATCCTACCAGAAAGATAAAAACATTCTAAATTTTTAGGCACCTAATAATATACCCTCAAACTACTTAAATCAAAAACTGACACAAAGAAAAAGAGAAATAGGCAAATACACAAACACAATAGCTATTTTATCAGTTCCTAACATACCAAGCAAATTACAATTAAGTAAGTTTTTTTAAGGATTTGAAGATCTAACCACAATTAACAATATCTTACCAATTGACATATGTAAGCCACTGTGCCCAATGTGTTAAGAACACACATCTATTTTTCAAATGTACCTGAAACATCTTCCACGTGCTAGGCTATAAGGTAAGTTTCAACCAATATAAATATAATATTTAAGATACTATGGTGTTGGTGCAAGGACACATAAACAGACCAATAGTACAGAGAATCCAGAAACAGATCCATTCACCTATAGCATTTAATTTCTGAAAAAGGCAACTGAAAACAGAGAGTACTGCATATAGAAGATGAATATATTGAACTATTACCTCTATTTACCAAGATGCCATTAAAAGAGTGAAGAGGGGAGCCATAGAGTAGAAAATATTTTCAACCTATAAAACAAAGGGCCAATACCCAGAATATACAAAGAAATTCCACAAAGTTATTTTTTTTTCAAAATGACAGAAAATCCTATAGAAAAATGGGCAAGTGACTTAAGTGTCACACACACATATACACAAAAAGAATTTCAAAATGGAGTTGCAAATTAAAACTAAAATGAAATAACACCAGAGTGGCTAAAATTTTTGACTGCTAATAACAATTATGTGAAGTAACTGGGATTCGCATTCACTCCTGGAAGGAGTATAATTTTTACAGCCTTTTTAAAAAAATCATTTGGCATTATCTTCTAAAGTTGAATATATACATACCCTATGATGTAGCAAATTTTTACTCCTATGTGTGCACGCAGGTAATAAAAACATGTACAACACTAACCGCAATAATAATCAAAATAAGAAATAACCTAAATGTTCATCAACAATAAGTTATGGTATAGGGGCCCCTGGGTGGCTCAGTCGTTGAAAGTCTGCCTTCGGCTCAGGTCATGATCTCAGAGTCCCGGGATTGGGCCCCGCGTCAGGCTCCACTGGTCGTTGGGGAGCCTGCTTCACCCTCTCTCACTCCCCCTGCTTGTGTTCCCTCTGTCAAATAAATAAATAAAATCTTAAACAAAACAAAACAAAAAACCCAACCAAGCTATGGTACATCATGTAATAGTATATTATCCAGTAACAAACTGTCACCCCCAAAAATGAATATCCTACTGTCATGCACAGCAATATGGCTCATCTCAGACTAGCAAAATAATCTAGATCTAAAAAACACCTACTGTATGATTCCACCTAAACAAAGTTAAAAACCAGCCAAATTAATCTATGTTATTCGACATCAGGATAAGGAAGAGAGGAGAAAGGAGGAAAGAGGTACTGACTGGGAGGGGGCACATGCCAGTCCTGTGAGGTACTAGTAATTTCCTATTTTTTTTAAATGGGTGGTGGTACGTGTGTTCACTTTGGGATAATTTGTTAAGCTAGATACTTAGGACTGGTACACAAAGAAGGACTGCAAACCAAAACTAGCAACTACTCTGACCAAGCGATTTATCAATGAAAAATCAGCAAGGAGCTCTCACTTCAGGTGCCTTACATGGTAACAGTTGCCGGACCTAAAGTCATTTCAAAGGCTTCCTCTGACACAGACATGGCAGGTGACATCGGATGCTGGCTGGGTCCTCAGCATGGGCTGTCACCCCCAATACTTATATTTGGCTTCTCCTGTATGGTCTGGGATTCCTCACAGCATGGTGGCTAAATCACAAAAAAAGACAAAAAGCTAGACAAAGGCTGCACAGCCTTATGACCTGGCCTCAGAAATCATGTCACTTCCTCAGTCACCTCCACTGCATTCTGTTTGTGAAGAGTAAGGCAAGGCTATATTTAAAAGGAAGGAAATTAGATTCCACCTATAGATCAGAAAAGCATCAAAGAATTTAGGGAGATGTTTTAAAATCACCACAGTCTGACGGTGCTCACAAATTCTTCACATTCCTCTCAGAAGCAAAATGCACTCATTCCATCCTCCAAGATCTTTGCAAAGTCTCATTAATTATCATGGCACCAGACCATGGTTCAAGGTCCAAGATCTTATCATCTAAATCAAGTCCAGGTGCAGATGAGGCTCCTGGAGTACAGTTCCAAGGGAACAGATCCTTTATTGCTATTCCTCTTCTTATGAAGATCTATAAACTAAAAAACCAAATGATATGCCTGCATATATGAACACCCAACACACAATGGTAGGATAGGATAGAGGATAACTGCTAAAGACACTCCGTTCTAAAAAAGGGGAACCAGGAGGCACAGAGCGGATTCTAGTCTACAACAGCTCCGAAATTCAGTCAATGTTGCCAGGTGCTTGCTTAGGAGTTGGTCCCACTGTCTGGGAATGAATGACTCTCTAGGGCTTTCCACTGCCTTCTGGGTTCTTGGTTTCATCCTATGAATTACGCTTCCTTTTTCAAAAAGTGTAGCCTGCATTTACAGCTGAGTAAATGCTTCCTCTCCTTAGAAATCCAGAGATTCAAATACATCTTCATTTTAGACTATCTAAGTACCTTTTAGTCAAATATGGCAGTACCTTCTCCACTACAAGTCTCTTAAGGACTCTGACTTTTCTACGAGTCATATTAGGGGCTCACTCCAGGACTCTGACTTTTCTACGAGTCATATTAGGGGCTCACTCCATTATATTAAAGTTAACACCCACAAATCTTGTTGAGATTAGCTCTTCTCTACCTTTACAACTGCTATGGAAAAATGTCCTTGAAAATATTTGAAGTTAAAAAAAAAAATAAGAAAAAGGGTGCCTGGGTGGCTCAGTGAGTTAAAGCCTCTGCCTTCAGCTCAGGTCATGATCTCAGGGTCCTGGGATCAAGGCCTGCATGGGCTCTCTGCTCAGCAGGGAGCCTACTTCCTCCTCTCTCTCCGCCTGCCTCTCTGCCTACTTGTGATCTCTTTCTCTGTCAAATAAATAAATAAAATCTTTTTTTTTTTAAAGATTTTATTTATTTGACAGAGAGAAACACAGCCAGAGAGGGAACACAAGCAGGGGGAGTGAGAGAGGGAGAAGCAGGCCTCCCGCCGAGCAGGGAGCCCGATGTGGGGCTCGATCCGGGGTCTCTGAGATCATGAGTCAAAGGCAATTGCTTAACCAACTGAGCCACCCAGGCGCCCCCCCCCCTTTTT
>PITA01004833.1:0-13144 GCA_004023965.1 Spilogale gracilis | reverse complement strand
GAGAGCACCCTTGGATTTCATCTTTGCCCACAGCCATTTCTTAACTTCAGAATCATCTATCATCCAGAGAGGCTTGGAATGAGAAAATAAATTTGTATTTGAACCCAGGAAGTCCTAGCTGACTTATATTTAACATCTTGTTTTTTTTAGTTCATCTCTCTTCTCTCCTCATTCTATGCAGAAGAAGAAGCCAGGTGGCACTTGTTACCTCTGCTTGGAAATCTCAGCAAGACCATCTGACTCAGTAGGTACATTTTCTACTTTCCATATTATTGCAGGTGATTTTGTTGCCAAGCTTTCCTCTAATGTATAACAAATACTTCCTTCCCTTCAACTTCCAATAACATGGAGGCCTTCATGATGCCCTTTGTGCTTCTGTTAACATATCGAGGTCCTTAGAGCTTCTGTCCGTCTGGTTCCAAAGCCAACGCGGTATTTTTAGGTTATTTTTATAGCAGCATTCCACTTCCAGGTACTCAAATCTGTGCCAGTTCCATTGCTGTATAAGAAACCACTTTAAAATTTAGTGGCTTAGAATGAAAACAGTCCTCTGGTTTTATAAACCTAGGATTCCAATCAAATTTCAAAACAAAGATTTTGGTTGAAATATCTGTTTTATATGTCAAGCTGACACCTCTAAGGATGACAATTTTTTAGTACTTCTTAGTTACCACTGGACAGTATTAAAGATGTATTTCTGAAAATTAAGAGCAGCTACATTTCCTGAGTGCTACTAAACCTTTCAGCCTCTGATTTTTCAAAGGCAAGCAACACAGGACCAAAGCTGCTGGAATGGGACTCGAGAGTTCTATATTTCAGTCTTTGGTTTACCTCATATTATCTGACTTTTGACAATGTTCACCGGCTCTTAGTTTCCTCATTTAAAACATAAACAAAAAGGCTGTACCGAATATTTCCTAATTTCTTTTCTGTGCTTACATTGGGTGCTTATAAATTAATCAGATTAAATAATAATTAAACAGTTCTCACAGCTGTTCCATAATGAATTTAGTAAAGGCCCTTGGTAACAGGGTCTGTGCTTGCCTTCCTGGGCAGCTCCCCTCTTGCTGCAGCTCCTGTCTCATGAGCCCTGAGCTCAGAGGTGACCTGGGCCACCTGCAACTCTCAAAAGGGTCTGGGCTTGTTTTGTTTGTTTTCATATGGCCCCTATGCCTTGGCATAAGCTATTCATCTCTCTATCTAGAGGGCCTTTTCTCTCTGGCACATTCTCTTTTCCCTTCAACTCAGACCAAAGTCCTCTTCTCAAGGAATCTCAAAAAGACATCTTGAAATAGAGCACAGCATTTCTCTCCCCATCCCCCAAATGCTAGTCAGCTATAAAGGAAGAGCCATATGTTTACAACATCAAGTATGACACGACCACACTTTGTGGCATGCTTTTGCTTTTGTCCGTCCACTCTATTAATGATGAGACACTAGGGGACAGGAACTATATACTCTGGTCATCTCTCTGTCTTTAACATCTAGAACAGTATCTGACACTAGAAAACCAACAAATGTCTGCTAAATAAATGCATTTTAACTCTCCCCATAATGTAGCCCAAGAAGCCACAAAGTCTATTAAGAAGTCAACTTTCAGGACTATACAGATTAACACTATTATGTTGTGGGTACTATTATAAGATATTAAAATCAAGCTAGGCTAATGGTTTAGTTCACATAGAACATATTTACTACTCTCAAGTAGGGTACACTTTGGGAGAGGCTATACATTTTGAGGTCATTTTCAGAACAGCGTTCCACTTTCATGTACTAAAATCTATGCCAGTCACCTATCACCTATGTAAGAAACCACTCCGAAACTTAGTAGTTTAAATTTAAAAACCAAGCAAATAGTTTATAAATCTATGATTCTAATCAAATTTCGAAAGTTTATAAGCATAGAATATTAATAATTTTAAAAATATATGAATTGAAAGTACTTCCCATTACTGTTTTTAAAACTCTTTGAGATATAATCCACATATCATAAATATTACCCACTTAAAATATATAATTCAGTGATTTATATATTCACAGAGTTATATATAGAATTATTACCATAATCTAATTTTAGAACATTTTCATCATCCCAAAGAGAAGCCCTGTACCCATAACAGTCTCTCTCCCCATTCCCCCCTTTACTGGCCCTCTAGAAATGACAAATCTGTTTTTAGTCTCCGAATTTGCCTCTTCTGGACATTTCATAAAAATGAAATCATATAATATATAGTCTTTGAAGACTGGTTTCTTTCATTTATCACAATGTTTTCAGGGTTCAGTCATGTTGCATTACAACTTCTTTATCTTCTACAATGTTTTCAAAAGTAAGAGCTAGAAGAGAAACATGTTATCATCATTTTGAAGATCTCCCCCAATGAGCATAATATGAAAAGAGATCCCTGAGTGAAGGAGAAAATGTTGACATTCAGAGGAACTCAAGAACTGTTTTAAAAATAATTTTTAGAAACTGGACTGCTTCCAGGGTGCCTGGCTGGCTCAGTCAGTAGAATGAATGCCTCTTGATCTCAGGGGTGTGAGTCTAAGCCCCATGTTTGGTGTAGAGATTACTTAAAAATAAAATCTTAAAAAAACAAACAAACTGGACCACTTTCTTACCAAAGACAAAAATAAATTCAAAACAGATTAAAGTCCTAAATGTAAGACTTGAAACCATAAGGTTTTTAAAAGAAAATATAGGCAGTAAACTCATGGACATCAGCCTCAGCAGTATTTTTCTGGATATGTCTCGTCAGGTGAGGGAAAGAAAAATAAAAATAAATAATTGGAATTACTATAAACTAAAATGAAGCCATCAACAAAACAAAAGGCAACCTAATGAAGGGAGAAGAGATCTGAAAATGACCAATCTGATAAAGGGTTAATATCTAAAATATATAAAGAACTCATACAACTCAACACCAAAAACCATATATCTGATTAAAAAGGGGCAGAGGACCTGAATAAGAATTTTGCAAAGAAGATATACAGAAGATATGTGTACAACAGACACATGAAAAGATATTCAGCATCACTAATTACGAGGGAAATATAAATCAAAACCACAATGAGATATTACCTCACACCAGTCAGAATGGTTAGTACCAAAGAGAATAAGTAACAAGTGTTGACAAGGATGAGGAGAAAAGGAAACCCTTATTTTGTTGTTAAGCTACCAGCTTTACTCTTGGTAAAAATGTGTAACTTGGTGCAGCTACTATGGAAAACAGCGTGGAGGTTCCTTAAAAACTAAAAATAGAAGTACCGTACTATTCAGTAATTCCACTTCTAGGTGTCTACCTGAAAACAACAGAAACACTAATTAAAAAAGATATGTATGTCCCTGCGTTTACTGCAGTAGTATTTACAATAACCAACATACGGAAGCAACCTAAGGGTCTAGAGATATGTGAACAGATAAAGAAGACATGGTATAAATACACAATGGAATATCCGTCAGCCATAAAAAAGAATGAGATCTTGCCATTTGCAACAACATGGATAAACCTTGAGGGTATTACGCTAAATGAAGTAAGTCAGATAAAGAAAGACAAATATCAAGTGATTTCACTTACATGTGGAATCTAAAAAGTGAAACGACAACAAAATAGAAACAGACTCATAAATACAGAGCACAAACTGGTAGTTGCTGTGGGGAGGGCAAGGGAGATATGTGAAAGAGGTACAAACTTCCAGTTACAAAATAACTAAGTCTCAGGAATAAAAAGTACAGGATGGGGAATGTAGCCAACGGGCAATAACTTTGTTTGGTGACTACATCTATCATGATGAGCATGTTGTAAGGTACATGACTGTCAAATCATGTCATACATCTGACACTAACACAATATTATATGCTAACAATACTTCAATAAAAATTAAAATTGTTTAGGGGCACCTGGATGGCTCAGTCGTTAATTGTCTGCCTTCGGCTCAGGTCATGATCCCAGGGTCCCGGGCTCGAGCCCCACTTTGGGCCCCCTGCTTGGCAGGAAACCTGTTTTTCCTTCTCCCACTCCCCCCTGCTTGTGTTCCCTCTCTGGCTGTCTCTCTGTCAAATAAATAAATAAAATCTTTAAAAAATTAAAATTGTTCAGTAAAAATAAAAATAAAATGGACTGTAGTTGCCATAGGGAAAGCAAATACTCATTTGTATCGCTAATAATTTTACTTGTGACACTAAACAGTTTTGAAAAGACATTTACTGAGAAAGAGCCACTAATTGATTTTGTTGAGCTTTTCTTGAATGAAAAAAGGGAGGCTGGAGACTTTGCTGATGAGCATATAGCAACACAAACTGATTCAGAGAGTGACAGGTGCCTCTTACTCTACATGGTCTGTCCACACAGCTAAAAATAATAACAAATGCCATGTGTGCTCTACACCACAGACACTGGATTCTGTTAGTATAAGAATCAGGTGAATTTTTCTGTTTCAAAGAAATGTTTCAAATTCAACCCTGAAGGGACTACCAAAACTAGTCTAGATTTGCTCAGCTCACTTGATTCAAGCAAATGACACAACTGAAGTTAATAAGGGCTCATTCTGAGTCTTAATACCAACACTGCCTTCAGCATAAAGATGGAGTTACAGTCTAGTTTTGAAAACTATGTGAGTTAAGGAAATAATACAACGTCGTCTACAAATGAGTACCAAAATAAATGCGTGGTATGGAGCAGTATGCACTTTAGCAACTGCAGCTACAGAATAGACTTTCAAATGAAATGCTTTTCTATTTTCATGTGTGAGCATATAAAACATCAGAATGTACAGGATCATGTCATTTAAATGCAAGAAAGCTTACTGAACTAAGAACATTCTATTGTTAACCTGACTTTAATTGTAGCAGTAAATCAGCTCCAAAATACTGTTATTCATTTTCTTACGGTAGTGAAATAGTACTACATTAAGTACCACTTCAAAAAACAGGTCACTGGCAAAGTGTTAGAAATCTGTGTTATACAAAGTCTATAAAACATGAAAAAAAATTATTACTCTCAGGAAGATATTCCACCTTAAGAGTTAAGGGGAAATTGGCTTTTCTAAATTAAAAAGACTACTGAAGCTTTTTCTAAGAACTACAAGATTCTGTTGCCTACACAGAGCCTTTTAAAGTTGGATTTCTTCCTGAAAGATTAAATAGTACAACTCTAAATAAATGGGGCAGATGGGGGTTTCTAATACAAAATGGTTTCCTCTATCTGAAATAATTTTATCCAAAAAAACTTTTCAGCAGATATAAATTCAAGTACGTTTACAGTATGGATTTTTGGTTTACAGGTTACTATAGAAGATTTATTCCTAAAAACTTAAGTTATGAACCATCCAAATAGGAAGTCGATTTATTTTACCTAGTAAAACACCTAGAAAATATTGAATTACGATTCTTGACCTTTTAGATTTGTATACTTCGCCAAACTGGTGCATATGTTTTTAAAAGAATATATTTAAGAATGTATATTTATAATATTTTATTTCAAAGCCTTCTAATCTTATGACCGATATTCATTTTATTGATAATAGCAACAATAAAATAGTACTTTCTTTTCACGAAAAAACACAAAGTCTATTGACTGATTGAAACTTCTCAACACTGCCAAATCTCCCCATGGATCATCCCCAAACTTCAAATCCTGACAACATCCTGCTTTACAGGGAACACTGCTTTCCCCACAGTGCAGTCTCAGACTGCAGGGCAGGGCTTTCCTCAGTGGGTTTAAACTAGCCCTTCCTGAATGGAGCAAAGCATGGAGCAGTGAATCACTACAGAAGTCCTGCTTGATGACAGGTATTCCTGCCTCCTTTTTAAAGAGACAAAGACAATAGGAAAGCTGGGTGGGAAAATGCCTGGCTGCTTTGTCCCTTGTCTGGAAGGCCTCTCACTTTCCCACAACAGGTAGGCACAAGCACAGACTGCTGCTGAACGCCCCAGACCTTGCCAAGATGCTGAAACCCATTGGTTTCTGTGGTTGTCCCATTTTCTACTGATCCTGGCTCTTTGCCAGAGCCTAATTAAGCCACTGAAAACGCCGGATGGTTAACCCTCTCTGCACTACACCCACCTATAATTATTTGCAAAGCACTCTGATATGCTTTCACTTTTCCCAAAGACAAAGATATGTACCAGACTGCACCAATGTGCAACGGGGGGAGAGAGTGCGTGCAGGTACCCACAGTCCAGGACTTGCTACCAGGACTTACTGTAAAAGATGAGAAACCCAACACCTGAAGGTGGTACTCAGGAAACTGCTCCAAAACATATGTGCACTTTGGTTTTATCTATTAGGGCTTGGAATAAAGTGCAAAAGAATTCTATATTTTAATCATGTTTAATCGTAGGGAAATAATTTTCCATTAAGAAAAAGAAACCAAGTATTTGATCCCAATGACTGTGGTGAATCCTTTTTACTATATGAACAAAACATTACAGAGCTTTTGAAATTCCCAGAGCCACTGCAGTTCATTAAAAAAAAGAAAGCACCCTTTTAAGATGTAGGTGCTTTATCTTTTTTACAAAATGAAAAGATCAAACATAAAACCTTATTTGTAAGCAAAGCAATAGTGTCTCTGGGTCTCTTGCTAAGATCAACAGCAAAGAGGATGAATGAGGGGAAGTAGTGACAATGGTCAAAATGGGTGAAAGGAAGCCCTCTGTTAAGGCCAGCCTTCCCTGATTGCAATCTTCAGACCCAAGGCCCATAACTCTGTTTTAACTACTACATCCTGAATAAAAAGTTAGTTTTGCTCTAGTGAGAAGTAAGTAAAGTTATATAAGAGGAGCCCTAAGTAAGCTAATTGAGCCCATACAATCTGGGAAGATCTGCATTTGAAGATAATTTAAGAATTTCTAAACTGGATTTAGGAGAAACGCTGGAAACTGATTAGTCAGGCTAATTATTTTTCTCTTTGACAACAGGGTATCCACTATATACACAACACATAGTTAAGTAATTCTTTCTCATTCTGGGTTCTGTAGGAACAGACATCTGCTACAGATGTTTAGCCTTCATCTTCCTATCAACAGTGAGAGAACTGGAAAAGCACAGAGACAGGAGTAACTTTTTAGCTATCCAGTGCCAAATTCATATTCACATTTTATCCCAATAGCTTTACAAAACCCTTTTTCTTGTGCTTCAATTACGTGTATTTGCAATTCCTATTATTTTGTAGGAAGCAACACCGAAGTTGCTTGCTTTCCCTAATACTATGGTGGACACATAGGAATTATCCTATCTGATGAAGACAGAAAATTTCACACCTAGGCAACACCACAGGATGGCCAAAACAAAAGAGATGCTTAATTAATTGCTGGCCAAGAGCCATATTCTTTCCAAATCAAGGCTTCTGCAAGATGGCATGTGGTTTGTTATTTCTCACAAATATGAAAAGCCTTTGAAGTGATTATACTTGGTATCTGTTAAAATAATTCTGTGCATAAAACAGCAGCCCGAAAAAATGAAAAAAAAAACTATTTGTAAAAAAAATATCTCATTATAAGACTTTGAAAATAGTTCTCATTTCTAAGGGTTAAGGCAATGACTGGCATGCATTTTAGTAAACATTTTAATTCCACATAATGTTCCATGCAGAAGATGCCAAATTTACTTAGGAACACTAAAAGAAAACATTTTTTTAAGTGGAAGGAATATTTTCTTCATTATTGGCCCACTTTTGAGGTAAGACAAATTTAGTACTTGATTTTTTATTATGTTACTTATTCTTTTAAATTCAATCACTATGCCTCCCTCTACCCCCAAAATTGTGCTTGTGGTGAGGATGGTTAAAAAAAAGAAGCCATTTAATCTGAGTTCCCTGAGGGTAAGAGTTTTCTGTTAGTCATCTTGCATCTCTAGTACCTCGGATGCAGGAGGTGATGATGAACTGTCCTTTGAATAATATCACAAGCTCACAGAGAGCCCAGAGCACCCAGCCCTAGTGCACTCTGAGTCGCTCACAACAAGAAGATGTGAGCTGAGCCCAGTTCACCAGCCTCTGACTCAACAGTTGGCATGATCTGGGCACTTAGGCGTCCTGAATGATTTCTCATCGAGGTCCCGGTGGAATCTCTAACTATCCACTTAGTGAGCTACTGAAGCAAAACCTGAGGAGATAGACAGTGCCAAAACATAAAAACCTTGAAGTTACAGAGTCTTAACATTGTTTTCCTGGGTCTCTTGCATCAGTTTCACTCCTGATACGCCTCATAGTACTACTAGTGACAGTGAATTAGAAAAACTAAGGCAAAGACTTGATTTTTAAATTGTACCCAACACCTAACACAGACTCTCTCACCTACCAGGCTTTTAGTATATTTGTTAAATAACAAAGGGTGGAGGTGAACGAAAATAGATAAACAGAGTGCTCTAGTGGTAAATGGATCTTCACGGCTGGTGGGAATATATCTCTAAACATTTTGTTCTTTGACTGATAGAAAAGTAGTGCTTTCTCCAGGACTGATTTATTCCTAACTTTTGGTCTTTAGAATACTGAAACTAGAAAGGACAGATTCTGTTAGCATAATCAATAGCCATAAGGTTCAGTTCACTCCAGTGTACTTGTCATGAGTGGGGACTGTGGATCTCCTGCAAATGCCATCCCGTGCTGGGAAAGAAGGGCAATGAAACACAATGGGTAAAATCAGTAGTGATCAAGCAAAATGAAGTCACGAGAGGCAAACTTTTCAAAGTGACTCAGTATGATGATGAGATCGTATAGGATTATCTTTACTAACACTCCTTAAAAACAAAAACTGAACCAAGATGACCCAGTCCGGAGTCATCGGAAAGCACTGTGCTATCAAACGAAAATTGATGCCAATAGCTGTGGCAGAGGCTCTTTAAAGGTATCCACCTTGGTGATCTTCTAGTCCTCCTAATCCATGCTCTATTTTCTGTTAAAAATCATTCATGTCCAGCGTATAAGAACCTCGACGCAGGACAAAAAAACCATGCCTATTTCTTTCCTCTGGGGTGGTAACCCGATGTCCGTAGCTGCAGCTGTGACTATATAATCACCTGTTTGCATTAACAGAGACCACAGCTTAGATTTACTAGGTCAGATGACAATGCAGCAAAATGCATTTAGCCTATGATGACCCCTTTCCAAACATTCTCTCACTCGCAACTTCGACCCTGGGAACATAGCAGGCCCAGACTTAGGTCAATACGAAACACTGGCCAGCACAATAGGCCTTGCCTCAAACAGCGCTGTTGACAGACACCGGCACAAAGGAGATGAATAGAGTCCCCCTCCGTTCTCACACAGAGCGAAGAATGACTCAGTGTCCTGCCGCTTTGGGGCTCTGTTTGTACAGTGTATACGGCCTTTGTCCTCAGCCACTGTTCACAGCTCAGTGGGGGTGAAAGAGCCGAGGAAGTGAAGGCGGAAGAATGCTCCACGCTCTTCCCTGCGGCCAGCACTTGTAGCCATATGCACATGACAGGTCAAGTGAGAACTGGAAAGTCACTAGACGAAACTCCTCCTATCCCGGCTTCCATGAGTAACGCGACTGCGGAGTTACAGTACAAAGAGGGCATTATTTAGAGTGTCTAGAAGAGTCACTATTAGTTTGATACTAATACAGTTAATACAGTTATCGATCAAATTACTGTTTGGCCTTTTTCTTTTCTGTCATGTTTGTCTTTCAAAGGCTTCCCTGAGTGTGAGGAGACACCAGGACCAGGCTAAAGGAGGGAACTAGAGTAATACAGACCAGGACTCAGCAGAGAGCCGGCCACAGGGCCAGAAAGCAGGTAGGAAGGCAAGGCGGCCAGAGGATCAGTAAGGCTGGCGGGGGCGTTGCACTCCTGCTACATTAAATATCATACTGTCCAAGTAGACACACGTCTCTCTTCAGGCCTACTTCCCAAGGTAATGGGGGTATAAACAACAACGAACTGAACCCTGGGATAAAACAGAATTCTAAGACAATTCAGTGGAGACTATAAACACACAGCGTTCATAGGCTTAAGACCGGTTTGCTTGATACCGGCCAAGAAAACCTAGCTAGCTAAGGCCAGGGACAAGCTCCAATGCTGAGTGAAATGTCATTGCCCAAAGCCAAAACATGTTGGCAGAACCGCATCTGTGTTTAAGTGGACATGCTTTGGAATTAGAGTGTGTTCAAATTCTAGCCTGCCAATGACTGCTTTGTGACTTTGCATTACCCCTTAGTATCTTAATACCTGCATCTGTAAAATGGGATGTCCACCCATTTCTTTCCTCAAAAAATTATTGAGATGATAACAGGGCCCATTTCACTGGTTGCTGTGAAGATAAAGTAAGTTAATACAGGCAAGATACCTAGAAGAGGAACTGGTGCCATGTAAACATTCGATAAATATTGCCTATAATGAGCATTAGCCCCAACTGCTATTAGCACCACTACAATAATCCACAACTGCTACTAACACTGCAAACACCACCACCATTCCCATAGTGAAGTAACTGCTACACTCACAACTCTGATGAAAATTCTTACCAGATGATTGAGAGATCACTGATCCTTGAGGACCTGACATATCCCCTTTACCCACAGGTTCTTTTTAGTTGCCTCTAATAAATAGATGAATTCAAGCTTTATGGATGTCATACTTGTAACCCATATAGGACACACAAATCTATTAATATTAAAACTTCTAAAAATGTAGATGATTGGAATTTACAAATCCAAATCAGTGTAGAGCCCAGTGATTATTACAAGAGGAGAAACATAGCAAACAGTTACTTGCTAGACCAGAGGCAAGATATTCTTCTAAGTGGTTTACCTACAGCACTATTATTTTTACAGAGACGAAACTGAAGGACACAGCATTAAGCAACTCACTTAGGTCTACACTGTTAATAAGCAAACCCAGGCAATTTGACTTCTGATCCTATGATCAAAAACACTACACTGCATTCTCATTAATATTCTTGTGAGAGCAGCTCTAACAACTTGCTAAGTAGTACTATCATTCTTCCAGTTAGCAAAGAACTCACTTTCTTAGAAGGTTCTGGCAGAGAGTCAAAACCATATATCCACAGTAGCTTCATAAATAATAACGTGCTGTGAATTAAAATATGTTTAAGGTATATCCTTTTTCCATTTCTGAAGAACAAGCAGTTGCTGACCATGGCCAGGCTAGTAGAAGTCAAAAGAAAAATACTTTAATTGCTTTCATAATTCTTTATCACTACATAATTAGTTTCATGCTTATGAATTTAATCTTATATGTTAATTATATCTGCAGTGATTCTGAGAAGGCAAAGAACTTAATTAATTAAAAAAAGAAAACTACCCTGAGGATAGATGCTTTAAGCATGTAAGTGATTACTTACAAGAAAAAAAAAGTCCCCATTCCAATAACTTTTAGAATGCCTCCCCATGTTCAAATCTCTCATGGGAGGTGCCTGGATGGCTCAGTTGTTAAGCATCTGCCTTCTCTTCAGGTTCATGGTCTGGGGGTCCCTGGGATCGAGGCCCACAGTGGGATCCCTGCATGACGGGTAGCCTGCTTCTCCCTCTCTCACTCCCCTTGCTTGTGTTCCCTCTCTAGCTGTGTTTCTCTCTATTAAATAAATAAATAAAATCTTTAAAAAAAAATAAGTAAGTAAATCTCTCATGGTACTGCTCAACAGAGCATCAATACCAAGCAAGAACCATGCTAGAAGTTGAAGTAAAATTTTGTACTTATATAAAAGTTCATTCCATATGGCTCTATTAAATTTATTCTTAAAATCTAAACCTATAAACATATACAAATACTTGTGAATGCTCTCCATTATAATTAAATTATAAATAAAGGTAACAGATTTTCATCTCTAGCAGTATGTTACATCAAGCAAAGGACCAAAGCTTCTGCTAAAAAGAAATAAACAAGTGGTTAAAATACCAAAAAACATTTTTAATTGTGTCATTGAGTCAGTAATTTTGAACTGATTTAGAAAGGCAGAAAAGGAAAAAAAGAGCTGGAACTCAAAGAATAAACAGACAACTGAAGTCAGGTTTTGTAAACTGAGCTTCTTTCAACATTTCTATGATACAAAGGGTCACTACATGATGGAAAAAAAAGAAAATTACCCAGAAAATAGGAAAATCCTAAACTTGTATGAAAGTGGTAAGATAGCCTCATTTCAAACAGTAAAAACTGAAAGACAATACAAACCACCATCAAGACTGTTTTGTAAATGGAATAAGTTACAGAAATTGACTAGACATGACTTTTAAAAAGAAGTTTTAACAAACTTCAGAAGTTTGTGTTACTTCCCATAATCACAGTACAATGAAGCTAAAAATAATTTAAAAATCTCACTTGTGGGCACCTGGGTGGCTCAGTTGGTTAAGCCACTGCCTTCGGCTCAGGTCATGATCCCAGAGTCCCAGGATCAAGTCCCGCATCGGGCTCACAGCTCTGCGGGAAGTCTGCTTCTCCCTCTGATCCTCTCCCCTCTCACTCTCTCTCAAATACATAAATAAAATCTTAAAAAAAAAAAATCTCACTTGTTTGGAAATTTAAAATACATTTCTATATAACCCATGAGTCAAAGAAGAAATGATGGAATTTTGAAAATAGCATGAAAAAGTACATGAAAAATATATAACTTAGCAAAGTTGCTCAAGTATACTATATAACAGCCTAATACACACTAGCAGATCACTTTTAATACTTGTGAAGTAATTATTTCATAGCCTGCAATTTGGCTTTAGTTCTCCTATTATCTAAAAAGAATATTTGGTTAGAACAGTATAATCATGTATGCGATGTATAAAAATGTGGCCAATATTTTTTCATTATAATAAATCCTGTTTTTTAAATTTAAATTCAATTCATCAACACATAGTACATTGTTAGTTTTTGACATAATGTTCAATGTTCTATTCTATCTCACTTTCCATTTATTAAGAAACTTCCTCCGGGGGCGCCTGGGTGGCTCAGTCGTTAAGCGTCCGCATTCGGCTCAGGTCCCAGGATCAAGTCCCGCTTTGGGCTCCATGCTTGGCAGGAAGCCTGCCTCTCCCTTTCTCACTCCCCCTGCTTGTGTTCCCTCTCTCACTGTGTTTCTCTCTGTCAAAAAAATAAATAAATAAAATATTAAAAAGAAAGAAGGAAAGAAAGAAAGAAAGAAAGAAAGAAAGAAAGAAAGAAAGAAAGAAAGAAAAAGG